>VWZX01001040.1:365380-556850 GCA_013399015.1 Galbula dea | reverse complement strand
TGTGACTAGTGACAGGACTAGAGGGAATGGGCTTAAGCTGAGCCAGGGTAGGTTTAGATTAGATATTAGGAAGAATTTCTTTACTGAAAGAGTGGTTAGATATTGGAATAGGCTGCCCAGGGAGGTGGTGGAGTCCCCATCCCTGGAGGTTTTTAAGAAGAGGCTAGATGTGTTTCTTCAGGGGATGATTTAGGGATAAGAGTAGTGTAGGGCTATCGGTTGGACTAGATGATCTTGAGGGTCCTTTTCAACCATAATGATTCTGTGATTCTGTAAATTCTGGATGTCTGTTGATCATAGTTATTGATAAAAGTTAATACTGCAGTAAAATGCCAGTTGTGCCAAGAGGATATTTCTATTATAAAATGGATGGAGAAAGTACCTGTAAGTAGCATGGGTATCAAGAGTGGATGTGAAGATACACAAGATAAATGAAATTGACTAAGTAAGTGAAAAAACCCTTATGATTTACAAGAAGTACTTTTGCTATTTGTGAAGGGTTAGGGCTGGATTGGCCACTAAATGAGTGACAGAAGCTCTCTATTAACCCCTCTCCATTCCCAAAGGGAAAGAGAAAGGGAATAAGGGGAGAGATTTATGGATCGGAAAAGAAAAAGCAAGCTGCTTTAGTGAAAACAGTAACAATAATACAAATTGTACAAACCCATTATTGAACCTGATCTCCCTGATGGCAACTAGTCACCATCACCACTGATGCTGTGGCAGAAGTACTCTTGGATTGGGATCAAAGGCAGAAGAGATGGGGTCTTTTCTGGATGCCAGCCATTGAACAAGAGAGCTTGACCCTCGTGATTCCTCAGCGTTACACTGAATATGACATACATGGAATGGACTGGAATACCTAGCTGGTCAGTTTAGGGTCACCTGTCTGCTCCTCCCTGCATTTGTGGCCTTTTACTTTCTGTACCTCTAGCATGGTACACAAGATTTATCAGTGGCTTATCTGTACAACAATCCTTGGAACTAACTATAAACATCAGTCGTTACCACTACTAGAAGCAGACACTGTCTGTGAAAACATGCTGTTAACTTTAGGAAGTGCAGTTACTTAGAAGAAACTCAGCTGAAAAGTAAAATCACTGAACAGAATTAGTTCTGTTCTAACTCAAACCAGGACAGTATTGTAAACTGTAGTTCTATATCTCTACAGAAAAAGTGTTAAGAGATTACTGTCATGGGGGATTGTGGAAATCATCCTTGCTCTAGGCCACATTGAGGTTTGGGAGGGTGAGATGCATTATTTCAAATTGGACTTCTTTGGTATTACCCCTTCTTTAGTCACTCTTTCTCACACAGCTGAAAGTCGAGGTTTTTTCCTCAGTTGTGTTTAACTGTATGGAATTGCTAATTAAAGCTCCTTTCCCAAGCACTGTAGGAATTCCAGGGATTTGCCTAAACAATACTTTTGCCTCAAACTATTTAATGAATAGCTCCTTGCCAGTGACCTGCTTCTTTGCTTGTCAGTGGTCTTTCTTGAGATCCTCTTGGACTTTTTTATGTTTTTCAGCTCTCTCCACTTTTGTGCCATGTGTTGTGCTTTTGTACTCCAGAAGAGAAAGACCTATGGATGGCCATGACTGCATTAACCCTGAGGCTTTTTGGGAGTGTAAAGAATGTTGCGAAGTTGTTTCTATGTGTTTAGTATTCCTGACTGTGCTATTGACACTCTTGCTTTTCTTGATCTTAGGTTGGACTTGCCAGACAGTTCCAGGCAGATTCTGTTCCCCAAGGCAGTGGATCACAGCTGGCTGGATAACTGACTCTTGGATTGATGAACAGAAATTCACTGAGATGATATAGGGAGTGGCATCAAGGACGATGGTGCAGAAAAAGAAAACCTGCCCTCGGTTACTTGACTATCTTGTGATCATTGGAGCCAGGTAAGTAAGGCAGGCCCAACCTTTGGAAGACAGATGATTTACAATGTATCAGAGACAGGCTCTTCTGAAGAAGGCAAACCTGTTGTTCAGGATGTGATGATTTGTGTTATGTTGAGGCTGAAATGTGACGTTAAGGTCTCTTAATAAGTGGTGGGAATTTGGTTACCAATTTTGAGGCAAGCATCACCTCAAACATATCAGTCAAAAGGAGAACTGAAAGCAGTGGTTTGCATTGCTCCATTGAGCAGTTTGATTTACTGCAGGAAAAGAGAAACCTGTCAGTGTCCTTAAAATAGGGTGACTATTAGAATACAGGAGTTTGAGTGTATTTCTGGAAAGGTGAAGAGAGTTACTGAGAACCACATGCAGATATCCCTAGCGTCATAGCCTATATTGACATGGCACAAGGCAAAGCATACCCAAAACTAGCTTGCCAAGCTTCTGTACCCTTGAGTCGCCTTTCTGATGGGCTTAGCAAGATGGATAACAACTTTTTCTAGCAATATTGCTATACAAAATAGGGTTACCAGAGGGAATGGCTGAGTTGTGACCTGTGACAAGGCAAAGCTGTGCCTCTCTACTCTGCCCTCACGAGACCCCACCCGGAGTACTGCATCCAGTTCTGGGGTCCTCACTGTAAGAAAGACATGGACCTTTTGGAACAGGTCCAGATGAATAAACAGTATTGCCTTTCTGTTTTTCTGAAATCCAGAGGATTTTCATTTGACTTTGTGTTTGGAGAAGGACAGCATGTGTCCTACCCAAGTGTTACGCAGAGACCTGTGTGGAAATCAGAGTTAGGGAAACATGACAATACAACATTCTCTTGGGAGAAACATGCTCCTGAAAGTTCTTTTCTTGGTCAAACTTTAACAGGTTCCTTGTTGGGCCTTGATAATCACAGAATCACAGAATCATTAGGGTTGGAAAGGACCCTCAAGATCATCTAGTCCAACCGATAGCCCTACACTACTCTTACCCCTAAATCATCCCCTGAAGAAACACATCTATCCTCTTCTTAAAAACCTCCNGTGCCCAAAACTGCACACAGTACTCGAGGTGTGGCCTCACCAGTGCCGTGTACAGTGGCAAGATCACCTCCCTGCTCCTGCTGGTCACACTATTCCTGATGCAAGCCAGGATGCCATTGGCCTTCTTAGCCACCTCTGCACACTGCTGACTCATGCTCATCTGGCCGTCAATCAGCACCCCCAGGTCCTTCTCTGCTGGAGATCTCTCCAGCCACACCTTCCCGAGCCTGTAGCGCTGCTGGGGGTTGTTACGCCCAAAATGCAGGACTCTACATTTAGCCTTATTAAAACTCATCCCATTGGCCTCTGCCCATCTATCCAGCCTATCTAGGTCCCTCTGCAGAGCCTGCCTACCCTCAAGCAGATCGACACTCCCACCCAGCTTAGTGCAGACTTTATTTAGCCTTTCTGCACTTGTGGCCTTGTGCTAGTGATTAAGCACTGTGCCTAGTGACTGAGAAGCTGTGCTTTCCATGGGTAGTAAGGAAGAAAAGAAACGAAGATGAAGTTGAGCCCAAAGGCTCCTGACAGGTTAGTAAGGAGATAGCAGAAGGGTTTTTTTGCTTTAATTAACTATGTATGTATTGTTTGCTGTTTTTGTAGGCAGCCGAGTAGTGATAGTGTTGCTCAGACTCCTGAGCTGCTGCGACGTTACCCTCTAGAAGACCACGCGGACTTTCCTTTACCGCCTGATGTTGTGTTCTTCTGCCAGCCAGAAGGATGCCTGAGCGTGCGGCAAAAACGCATGAGCTTCCGTGATGACACTTCCTTTGTCTTCACGCTCACAGACAAGGATACAGGTGTAATTCGCTATGGAATCTGTGTCAACTTCTACCGCTCCTTCCAGAAGCGAGTACCCAAGGAGAAGGGAGAAGGCACAGGGGGTCATCGAGCTCGGGAGGGACAGAAAATCCCCAAATCTGGGGATACATCTGCACCCCAAGAAGAAGTGGGCACTGAGAGTTCTGAGAGTGGTTCTTCGCTGCAGGCTCCAAGTACAGAGTCTACCCCAGATGTGAATCGATCACCATGCAGTAAACGTCTGCCCAAAGGCAGCCGTCGCTCTCGAAACAGCACTCTGACTTCGCTGTGCATCCTTAGTCATTATCCCTTCTTTTCCACCTTTCGCGAATGTCTGTACACCCTCAAGAGACTTGTGGACTGCTGTAGTGAGAGATTGTTGGGCAAGAAGTTGGGGATTCCTCGTGGGGTGCAGAGGTATGTTGAGAGGGGCAAGAAAGAACTTTTCCCTCCCACTGTTTGTGTCCAGGGCTGCAAGGTAAATTATGGTTATAGGTGTGGTTGCAGAAGCAGCCTTACACCAGTGGTTGACCTTTTTGCTGTTCTAACTAAGGATTACAGTAGGAAAAGGTAATTTTTGTGATGCTTTCTTTAAAAATTCTGTCTGATTCTGTAACCTGGAATGATTTTCATTTTTGATGTGCCTAAGGAGGCAGTATTCTGCTAATAACTGACTGAGCATGATCTTTTATGAAGCTGAGCACTGATGTTGTTATTGGCATATGAACTCCCTGGCAGTGTACTTCAGGACTGAAGTACTTCAGGCTGGCAAACTAGAAACAGCCAAGAAATAGCAGAGAGAATTTCCACTTGGGGCAGGAGGGAAATGATGAAACTGTGGTTAATGAGCTTATGAAAGAGTCTGAACTTCAGCGTGGAGAGAAAAGACTAGAGAAGCAGGAATGGCTGAAAGAGATCGAATATTTGAAGGGGAGAGGGTGGGGAGTTAGAAGATAAAGGAGTTGTCTAGACAGCGTATGAATATGGGGCTGATGACAGCAAATTAACAGGAACTTGCTGGGCTTTTGGATGTAATGTAGTAAGGTATTTATCTGCTGTTATAATGTTGGATATGTAACAAAGCTGTTGCACTGAAGGAGCAATGTCTGTGTATATCAGTCATGGATGTGTGTCTGTGCTGTTGTGCCTGACACATTCCAGGATGATATTTTCCTTTCCAATATGCTAACTGAAAAGAGAAAATGCAAAATGAATTATTGGAGAAGCAGAGGATTATCTCAATAGTAAAAGAGGTGGGGCTGTTCATAATATGAGTTAAGTAAAGAGAAAAACTGAGTGACAGATGAGGAGGGCAAGAGAAGAAATCCTGAGTATACATCTCTGGGAAGAGTAAAGCAGCAGGTGTGAATTACTATGTGATTTGCAAGCCGTGACTGGAAAAGTAGAACAGTTTTGAAGTGGTGGCAGAAAATAGGTGAAACTGAATCCTTATAGCTTGCAAAAGGTTGAGAGTGCCTGTTAACAATCTAATGTCCTGTGCATTACAAGTGGCTGAAGGTAGAGTGGCAGATGAGAAGCATCACAGTTCTTGAGAGGTCTGTTACTCAGCATAATCTCAAATGCCCTTCTTTTGATACCTCCAAAGTTTTCTAATTTTTCTTCCTTTCTGAAGCCTCTGGTGTCATCATCTCTTTTTCTTTCTTTTTCTTTTTAAGTAGTGAACTGTAAGGTAGAACCTCTAGTTAGAACCCAGACCATTCTAAAGGATCTGTTACAGTAACTGAATATATCGATCAGGCTGAAGTTTGTTGCAGAATGGCTACAGCAAGTTTGCAGCCTTCATTGTGCTGCAACGTTGAAGGCTGGACAAGCCATTTTGCTTCCCTTGTAAAACCCAATGTCAAGTTTTGAAGCTCTGAAGGCCCTGAGCAATGCTGTATGTGCATTTTGGCCAGCCTGTATGTGAGCTACAGGTTTGCAGCTTACTAGCTTAGGGCATGGAAAAACTGCTGCTTATTTTGCTAAGTTACCTAAGTGCTTTCTAGACAGTTTTCAGAAATTCTCAGCTGAAATGCATCCACTTCTGCCATGGGTTGGTTATTCAGCAATTTAGAACAGGATGAGAAAGAGTATTTTATCATGCCAAAACCTGTGGAAGATCTTGATTTGGCATATTTTTTATTATCTCAGGTTTAGTCCCTATTCCTGCAAAGGTTTGTAGGACTACTGAAAGCAGAATCCTACAGTCAAATCAGTCTGCTACAATTCTGGATGAGGTGTGAGAGTATCCTATGTGCATGCTGAATTTCAGGCACCAGGCCAATAAGAGATCATCCGTGGTCTGCACCAAACTGAACGCTTTAAATGAATGAACTCTCTGGTGGAAGCAACATAGTTGTGTCGGTTGCTGCCAGTGACACACTTGTGTTGATTCCTACCACAGAAGGGTTTATACTTGCTCACAGTGGTTGTTTCAGTAAGCTTAAATCCTTACCTTCCATTCCTCTGTGTTTGTTAGCTTCATCTTTTAATTTTTGGTGGATCTGCCCCTCTCCCTGTGGAAGAGCATTGCAGAATGGCTGTCAGGTGAGGTTGAGCGTTAACCTTGTTGTTTTCCCTGTACAGGGACACAATGTGGCGGATTTTCACAGGCTCCCTCCTGGTGGAAGAAAAATCCAGTGCATTGCTACATGACTTGCGGGAGATTGAGGCCTGGATATATCGGCTACTCCGATCACCGATGCCGGTTGCTGGTCAGAAGCGAGTGGATGTGGAAGTCTTGCCGCATGAATTGCAGCCAGCTTTGACCTTTGCCCTTCCTGATCCATCCCGCTTCACCTTGGTGGATTTTCCATTACACCTGCCTTTGGAGTTGTTGGGAGTGGATGCCTGCCTGCAGGTGCTGACCTGCATCCTTCTGGAGCACAAGGTAAGAAGAGAAGAGTTGATCTTTGATGGTGTGGTGGGTTTAAGGGCTCTTCCCAGCCCCCACACACGGCAGTTAAAGGAGAGACCGGATTGGAAGTTAAAAACTAGAAACTGCTTTACTAACAACAGCAAACATAAACAAAAAGAATATAAACATATACAGGACCCAAACACCAAAACCCACTTCCCCCTATACGAGTAATTACGGCAGTGTCGAGGCTGCGGAGCGTCTCGGGGCAGAGCCGCGGCGTCAGGCAGCCCCAGCGACTCCAGGTGTGTCTCAGAGCACCGACAGACAGCAACGCAGCAAACAGCATCCAAACTCACAGCAGAGGGAGAAGAAAAAGAGCAAGGGGCAGCTTCCTCGTGGCCACGAGTGAGAACAAAAGGTCCCCCGGAGAAACCCAGCATTCCCCCGGCTCTCCCCACCCCCTCCCGGGGGGGGTTTTGCAGTGTCCTTGACTCAGGAATTTCAGGTTTCTTAAAGGGACAGTCCAGGCAAGGTGTGTGTGGGGGGAAAACTAATAACGGTATTATGTACGTGGTGGTGGAATATCTTTTTAGAAAATACAGTTACTGAACAGAATTAATTCTGTTCTAATCCAAACCATAACAGATGGGTATGGAAGAAACTCTGCCCTCTTCAAAACCAGGGCAGACTGGATGTGTAGAACAGCTGTCTCCTGTGCTGTGTGGAATCAGTTTATCTGTGGGGTAAAGGAATAGTTCCTTCTGAAGTTCCTGTTTTGAATGGTTTTGCTCTTGCTACAAAAAAGCACCTGAAACTTGTTTTCAGACAGATTAATGGGGGGTTATCCAGTTCACAACCATCAAATGAGAGGTTTGCAGGCTGTGATCTTTGTATACCCTAGGTATTAGAAATGAATGGTTGCAGCAGAGCTAATGTGACTTTGTTTGGTTGCAGGTCGTACTGCAGTCCCGAGATTATAATGCGCTCTCAATGTCTGTGATGGCTTTTGTGGCTATGATTTACCCATTGGAATACATGTTCCCAGTAATCCCCCTGCTTCCCACCTGCATGGCCTCTGCAGAACAGGTACTTACAGGTCTTTTGCAAAGGATGTTTCTGTGATGTCTGAAACTTACATAGGAGTAGTCCTTTCCTTCCCCTCTGTTTTCTCAGAGGTTGTAGCAAAGTCTGCCTTGCAAAGAACATTCTTTGAGCACCACTAAGTAACAGTTCACAATAGTTAACAAGCAGTGAACTGAAAGGCCGTAGATCTACAGTATTATGATGAGTTGTCATACCCCACCCTCCCCCCAGCTGACTGTTAAAGTTTATTGGGTTGGATCCAAAATATCTTTTAAGGATGCTTGAGAACTTTGATTCAGAGAAGCTATTGCCTGCGTTTTATTCTTCTCAGAAACGTGAAGTGTTGGGTTCTTTCAGCCTGCGTTTTGCCAACAGTCAGATCCCTGCAGAAGCTCATTATTTTTCTTGGAAAGGTAGAATTCTGGCCATCTACTACTTCTACTACAGGTGCTGTCCTGCATCTGATACTGCAGGTTTATTCTTGTACTACTCCTTGGAGGTGGCCAACTGTTCTAGATTTGATGCTCTCACCACCAGGACCTGGGTTCGATTCCCGGTTAGGGAAAAATCCTGCTCTGGCAGGGGTGGGGTTGGACTTAGAAGATCTTCCAAAGTCCCTTCCAACCCCTGACATTCTGTGATTCTGTGGAAAAAATTAGCTTCCCAAGCCACTGGTCTCAATCTGCTACATTCCTTATTTAAACCTTTTCCCTTTGCTGGTTCCCTTATCAGAAACAACCTGAGTTGCTCCTTAGGTTTTCCATGTGCATTTGAAAAAAATGTGTCTTTTTTTCTGCTTCCTAGAGAACTTATTCTTTTGAAACCAAATTACCATAACAAGGGTAAGGGTAAAGCACTTGAATGGGCAAAGACATATGTACAATGGCACAGACTCAGTTTGAGCTGAGGGGTGTATTCATCTGTGAGTTGCTGCTTCTCTAGTTAGGCTATCACTCTGAACGTTTTCTTTTTGTGTCCATGATAGACAGGATATACTGCTAGATCAGCTGTATTTTTTTTTCCAAAGAACCATATAAATGACATCTCTGGACAGGGGTGGGGGCATGGGAGGGAGGAATTTATTTTCACAGAATCACAGGATATCCTGAGCTGGAAGGGATCCACAAGGATCATCGAGTCCAGCTCCTGTATAGGCACAGGACAACACTGAAGTCACACCATGTTCCTAAGTGCAATGTCCAGTTGCTTCTTAAACTCCATTGAGAGTTGGTGCCATGACAGCCTCCCTGGGGAGCCTGTCTTCTATACAAAAACTGAAGCTCTCTGAGCAACAGCTTTTTTAATTTTCTATTTTATGGAATTAATTACTTATTAATGCTTTGTTTGTTACCTCCTCTGCTATAAATGTACTGAGTTAATAAATACATATTTGGAAAGAACATGCTGATATCAAATGCAAATCTTGTCATTACTAAGTTCTCACTTTCTCTCAGTTACTTCTAGCCCCTACACCTTATATCATTGGTGTTCCAGCAAGTTTCTTCCTTTACAAACTGGATTTTAAAATGCCTGATGATGTATGGCTTATTGACCTGGATACTAATAGGGTAAGTGGAGCCCATAAGGATTTGTGGCTGTGTTTCCAGGGTACTCTGCACTTTCATCAATGCATTTGAAAAACTATGTCTATTTTTTCTGCTTCTTAGAGATGTTATTCTTCTGAAACCAAACAACCATTTACAAGGGTAAGAGTAAAGCACTTGAATGGGTAAAGACACATTTACAATATGAGAATTGGGAATTTAAGAATGCCTGGCCTCAATTTCCCTTTGCCACTCTGGTGTTAAATTTCAGGATTCCATTCCTTCTTCTGCTCATAAGGCATTATTTTTTCAGTTAATCCATCTGGCTATATTATTATAAATCCTCAAACAAATGAAAAAGCTGTCTTCTTGAGTACTTGTGATGCTATCTCTTATAGCCCTACCTAAGAAACCCCATTTGATACAAGCCTTCCAGCACCATTGGTTGTCACGATTCAAATGGAACTTTTGTGTAACCTGCTTTTTACTGAGGCATGAGCAAGGAAAATGTGTGTAACATCTTCCACTTGGTGGAGATTCTAAAGGATGAGTGTGGGTTCATTCAAAATTCTTTTTTTTTGTGGTAAATTATAAAGTAACTCCTCTATAGTTTGTGATATTGTAAACAATAACAACCATAAAGAAGTGAAAATCAAAGTACTGATGCAGGGGTGTGTGTGTGTATTGTGTTGTGGGGTTTTTTTAATTGTTTATTTTACTTTATGGCTTTTGTTCCTTGATCTCTGGAGTGGTGGAGATTCAGGAGATTCTGTTTTGGAAATGACTACAGCTGGGAAATTTCTACTATCTTGCTCTGCTTAATTCCAGGTGATCGTTCCCACAAATGCAGAATCATTGCCAGCACTGCCAGAACCAGAAGCTTCAGAACTGAAAAAGCATCTGAAACAGGTAATAAGCACTTTGAGGAAGGCACTTGGATTTGTTAGAACTTAGCATATGTAGTCTTGCACAGCTCTTCTGCTATGCTGAACAAGAATGCAAGTCAGCAAATGTAAAGCAAAATGTGTTAAAGGCAGGGGTGTATCCAGGCACATGGCATGGATGTGGAAACATATCAGTTGACAAGAATACTCTTGTTTAGGAAAGCAATTCTTGGTCAGTCATAGAAAGGTCTATGGCTTTCTAACATTGTCTTCTCCTGACTAAGCTAAATCTGGGACTTTCATCTTGCTTCAGATCTTTCTGTACTTTCTCCAGAGGGCTTCATTGTAATTTTTGTTACCTGTTTCATCTTTTGCTGTCTCTGCTGCTTCCACCTTTGTGATTTGCAGGGGAAGCAGAGGACTAGGAAATTTCTGTCAATCTGTTTAAGATGCCTCTTCCATATAGTTGGCCAGTTAGAACAACTCCCATGTTAGAATACAACAGCATTTTGAGCTTGAAAAACAGTATCAGTTGGTACAGGTTTTAGGTGGTAAGTATCCAGTTACTGCTTTTGTATCTTAACAGAGAGAGTTAATTTGGCAAAGTGAGTCATCACTGATGGTTATAACTGCAGTTAATTTCTTAGCCAGGTGAGGGACAATTTGAAATGTTCCTGGATGCAACAGATGGTTTCTGTTTTTTACTGTTGTTTGGGGCTAACTTGTTTCCATTTGGTGCAGAATATTTCAGATTCCTCCTTTAAGTTTTCTGTGTGGGCTTAAACTCTGACTTGCTTGATCAAGCTATGATCATCTTTGTTTCCCCTCCATTCACAGATCTGTGTGAGGTCTCAGTCTCTTCTCTCAGGTCCTGCTAAACCATTAATCAGCTTGGGTCATCCTGGCTGATCATGTCAAGCAGGTTTTATCTCTTTATTTCTGTTTTCCTTATGCACGCTGCATGCAGTATCTAAAGGTAAAGTGTGTTACTAATGTGATGAGGTCTGCTCTTTCTCTGTCCTCAAAGACCAGGAGAACAAAGTGTGTAACCTCTGTGATACCCCAACACTTGCTGTCAGCACAGATGGAAGTGATGTGTTGCTTGAGATTTTGTTAGATCCACCTTCTCTCCACTTCTGCCTCACCCCCTTGCAATTTTAGGCACTGTTCAGCAAAACTCTCTCACTAGGGCCAAGTTGGATATCAGAACAACAAATTTCAGCTTTCTTGAAGACATAATTAAAATTCTCATAGCGTTCACCCAAATTCAGGTTTACATCTGTATGTATTCATGTAGGCATTATCATTAAAAGTTGACCTTTGGCAAAGGGAAGGAGTACTACTGGTTGCTGTACAAAGCAGGTAAGACTAAATTGTGGCCCACATCAGTCACTAAGGTTAAGACTTTTGTCTGCCTTTGGGTCTTATGTCAGTGACTAAAATTCAGGATATCTGCTTTTAAACAACAGTAGAAAGTTCTTAGCTGCATCAGTGAGACACTTTCCAAAGCGGCCAAATGTGAATGTTTGGGGGTGGGGCAGTTAAACCTCTCTCCTAAGATGTGCCTATTTTGTGGTCCCTTTTATTTCCTCTCATTTGTGATATGTGGTAGTAATAGAATTTTTTTTTTTTTCCCTTCCATCAATTTCTCTGTGGTCATGTGTTCGTCTTGGCTCTGATGGGCTGCTGGTGTTATCATATGATCTTCCATCTTGCCTCCAGTGTCTGGTTAGCATGACTGCAATCACTCAGAAACAGCTGCTCACTCCTGACAACAAGGTTCTTTATTTTATTCTTTACCCCTCAATTTTCCATTTTACCCTTTTCCTTTGGAGTTTTATGTGTGTGTTTTGTTTTTGGTTCTTTTATTATATGTTTTTATTTGTTTTTGAAATAAAAAGATGACTCAGTGGGCAAATAGAAGTGAGAAAGATTTAGGATAGGTCTGGGTGTTCAGGACTGATTTGCCACTTGTGCTGCTCCAGTGCCTACCCTTGAAGGTATTATGAGGGTTGAAGAGGATGATAGCTTTATGGAGAGATGAAGACCTCATTCAGATGGGAAGTGGAGGTTTGCAGGGATACAGGCAGGTGCCTGTATAAAGGTATCTCCTCATTGTATGTCCTGGGATGTCACACTCATTGGTTGAATGGCCAAGTTGCAAGGCAAGTTTCAAGGCCTCTAGGTACCAAGATGTATTCAAATTACATATGGGAATGACTTTAGAATGAATTGTACATAGTGCCATGCTACTAGTGGTCCAATTTGGACTATCTGTTTTCATGTCATGAATGATCTAACAAAGTGGACTTCTGTGCTACCCCTTGGCTGGCTCCAGGACTGTTTCAGCATTGAGGAAATCATTCTGACAATCCACATAAAGGAGGAGCTGGAGATACTTGTTGACTCAGAGTAGGAGGTGATTAAAGACAAACTAGTGGAGCATGCACAATTATTGCAATTGCCTAGAGGGCAGGGTAGCTCTGATGTCTCTCTTGTTCCTTGAATAACATTTCTGAATGTGTGCATAATGTTGTCCTTCCTTAGGCACTGGCCAGCATGAGTCTGAATACTCAGCCCATTCTTAATCTAGAGAAGTTCCATGAGGGGCAGGAGGTGCCACTGCTGCTGGGAAGACCACAGAATGATTTACAGTCTACTCCTTCTACAGAATTCAACCCTCTGATCTATGGAAATGATGTAGACTCTGTGGATGTGGCTACCAGGTAAGGCTGAATGGGAAGGTAGTCTTGAGTCTTCATCAACCGCTCTTGAAGGCAGCAGAGACACTTCTATGGGACCTTTGGTGGAAGCATCACTGTTCAGGTTCTACTGCAGGTTCTACTTTATATCATTGGAAAAGGAGCAGAAATACAGTGTTTATCTCAGATCTATTAACTACTTCAACTGTTTTATCTTTAGAGGGTGTTTTGTTTCTTGCATTTTCCTATAGATCATTCTCTTTACCTGGGCTTGTCAGTCTGATGTTTTATCTTCAGCTTAAATTTCAAGCCATGAAAACTAACAAAACTGGAGACTTAGCTGTCAAGTCAGCTAGTGGATATGAGAACAGTATTTCTCATTGAGTAGGTCTTGGTGTGGAAGTGGTGAATTAAAACAAAGTGATTCCTTGGGGTTTTGATTTTTTTTTTTCTTTAAAGACAATTGTTTTCTAAGAAGCCTTTTTTTTGTATTGGGTTACCATTCTCCAGAGGTTGGAAACGTTGCCTATTGCATACTTTTTGAAGGCTCTCTTCTCTTCTTTTCTGTTGTGTTCTGTGTTTTTATCTGATACATTGTCCTCTGTTTCCTTTTAGGGTTGCTATGGTGAGATTCTTCAACTCACCAAATGTTCTGCAAGGTTTCCAGATGCATACTCGCACTCTTCGTCTCTTCCCACGACCGGTGGTGGCCTTCCAGGCAAACTCTTTTCTTGCCTCTAGGCCAAAGCAAACACCTTTTGCAGAGAAACTTTCCAGGACTCAGGCAGTAGAATACTTTGGAGAATGGTCACTCAACCCTACTAACTATGCTTTCCAAAGAATTCACAACAGTAAGTCTGGGTTTTGCCTTTCCTGCACTTGGATGTATTGCAGGAATTTAAAAAGCAGAGATTCTAGGGAAGGATGTAATTTTACACTGTTATTCCTGCTAGGGAAGGAAATCCAGCTGAGGAAACCTTTTCTATTTTTATGTATGTCCTCATGTGTTTCTACCAAGTTAGCCCTGCTTTTTAGCCATTTACTTCTCCAACTGATTTTTCCTCTTGTCTGGTTCTGGTTTGGTTACGGAGAAGAAGTCTTGTCGACTTCTTAGAGTTGAGACTATCCCTTCCCTTTCCTTTGTGGAAGGCTTAGAAGGAGGTAGCCTCACTGTGAATGAAGCCCTTGACTCCAGTAATTGAGTTCAGTTAACTCTTTTTTTTGTGCAGACATGTTTGACCCAGCACTGATTGGTGACAAACCAAAATGGTATGCTCACCAGCTGCAGCCCATCCACTATCGTGTCTATGACAGTAATTCACAGCTGGCTGAAGCACTGAATGTCCCAGCAGAGAAGGAAACAGATTCTGATCCCACTGATGACAGGTTAGTGGGGAGCATGAGCCTAGTCATATGATACTTATTTCAGATTGCTGGGCCTCTCCTACTACTTCTCATTTGCTGCCTTTTCCCTTAGCCTGCCAGGCTGCCATTTCATTCTGTCTGGGCAGAAGACAATGAAGTGAATTGTCTCACTGCTTTACCAGCATAGCAACCTCTTAGCCCTTTGGTGGTGTCTTCTCAAACCTTAATTTAATATGATTCTTCAGTTTGTATTTTCCTGTTTTCTTTTACTATCTATATGCCACTTGACTTTTGTATTTCCTCCCACCCTAATGCTTTTTTTTCTTCCATGCTGTTCTTTCTCTGGTTTTCTCTTGCAGTATTACAAGTACTCCCACCCATCTTGCCACTCTTCCAGATCTCTACTCAATGCACATAGTTACACGAAGCTTCTCAGTACTACCCACTACTTGAAACCTCCTGATGTGTTTAGTAAAATGAGAGTAAACTTTTTTGTTATAGTAGTTTTGGCCATATTTCCTAAGAGTTTTGCATCTATATTTATTATGTTTCATTCCCTACTAGCCTGTGAGATCTTTTAGGCTCGAACTTACACATCTCGTGTTTTACGCTACACCAGTGATCCTGAAAGAGTGGTTTTATCATTTCTATAAAGAGGGAATGCTTTTACTTCTGATTTCCTGTTCCTCTGAAGTTGTCCTACACACACAAACACACACACACTCTCACTCACTCTGAGAATTAATACCACTCCCCACTCACTTAAGCTTGACCTCATTAACTTTGATGAGAACCTTTAAATGTCTTCCCATGTTGTATCTTCACTTACCTCAAAGTTATTTCATTTGCTCTTTCATGAGCATGGCTTCTGACTCTTGCCAGAAATTTATTTATAGAGACTGTGTAATATCATGAGATTTTTAAGAGGCCCATGAAAAGAGTGCTGATTCACATCTTTGAAACATCAGGTCCTGCTGTTGCTGTTATAGTGGCACTCACCTCTCTTTCTCACCTGTTGTGGCAGTGGCAGTGACAGTGTTGACTATGATGACTCAAGTTCCTCCTACTCCTCCCTTGGGGACTTTGTCAGTGAGATGATGAAATGTGACATTAATGGCGATACCCCAAGTGAGTAACTTTGAACTTTACTTTCTCAAGGTCCACATAGGTTCCTCTTCCCTGTTCACCTGCACTGTGGGGGAAAAAAGCCTCCCCTAAGTCCCTGAATCAAAGTATTGTTCCATTGTAGTCTTGCTTTGAGGTGGAAGTGTCTTCTGTAACTCCTTCAATATCCAGGGGCAGGCTGCAAAAAGACATTTCTCCTGCCTATAAACAATGTTGTCCAAAGGACACTGGGAGGAGGAGAGCCAGAAATAGATGCTGCTAAACAAAACTAGCTCACTAGATCTGGAAACAACCTGCAGCTGCCAGTAGATGCTGTGCAATATGGGTAGCAGAGTACAAGCTTTCTCCTTCCCCCACATACTGGTTCTCGGTGCTGGCTTTAATTAGTCACTCTATCCTAGTGGGGACAGGAAAATGCATTCTCTGTGGGTTATATGAAAGCTGCAGCAGTAGCTTCTCTTGTGAGAATGGGAAACTCTCACTTTCTTCAATAAACTAAATCTAAGTGTGCCAATACATTTCCTGTGTCTTAAGGACAAGAGGTAATAATCATAAGTTGGAACAAAAGAAACCCTGCTTAGACATAAGGAAAAGATCCTCAAGGTTATTGTAGTTAAATAGGTTCTCAGGATCACAGCAGAATGTCAGGCCTTGAAGAGTTTCAAAACTCAGTGGCACAAGGCTCTCAGCAATTTTAACTTTGATGTTACCCCTGCTTTGAGCAGAGAGTTGGAGTGGGTGACCTCCAAAATCCCTCAACTGCCTGGTTTTTATGTAAGTTTATTCTACTGAGCAGTCCTCATCTGCTAGGGAGCTTTATTTAGATGGCTAAAAGGCTGAGGAAGGCAGTTTTCTTTAATGCAAAATGATGTATTTGCAGATGTTGACCCCCTGACTCATGCAGCCCTTGGTGATGCTAGTGAAGTGGAATTTGATGATTTTCAAGAATATTCAGGGGATTTGGATGAACAGGCCATGGACAGTGAAAACTCCCAAGAGAACAACCAGCCTCGTTCAAGTTCCAGTACTACAGCCAGTAGCAGCCCCAGCACTGTCATCCATGGAGTGAATCATGTGTGTACTGAGATGAGTTCAGCCCCAAGATCAGCATAGTAGGATATAAAGAATGGGAGAAATGTGCATGATTCTTTCTGAGAAGGGCAGAAGCTAATAAGGCTGTAAACTGTGCACAGATTAAATTGCATGCTCTTTCTGAGCAAGGTGGAAGTTACTGGTACCCTCATGCTGGGATAGAGCATTCCTGTACGTAAAAGCTTTCATGCTGAAACAGTGCAGCGTTAACAAAGAGCAGCAGTCCAGGCTGTGACTGCTGCAATTGCTTTTACAGAGTCTGGAAATACCTGATGCATTAGAGGAACAGGGAGTGGGGTGGGGAAACTCATGGATCTGTGGTCATTTAGGAAGAACGGGAGTTGCTTGCATAAGCACAAACCAGGGTAGTGGAGAGCTGTTATCCTGAGCTAACACTTACCAGGAAGAATCTGTTTTACAGAGGAATAAGTCCCTGGAACAATAGTGCAGCATATATAAAATACTAGATTAGGTTACCCCGTGGGCAGTGGGGATGGGGTGGGGGCTCAATAACAAAGAGCAGAAAAACCCTGCAGACTTCCCAGTTTGAAATAATTGTTCTTGTCCTACCCTTCAGTTGTATGTAACGCAAATTAGCGAACAGATCAATGATTTGACTGGTCCACAGGAGTCAGCAGATTCAGCTGAAATAGAAGAGAAGCTGGTTGCTGGATTTTCAAACCATCTCCCTTCTTTGCCACTGCAACCAAGCTTTCCCAAGATAAGCTTGGATTGTCGTGAGACCAGCAGTACAGCTGGCAGCATGAGCTCCTCAGAAGGGGTGGTGAGGAAGCAAGAGTATGACAATCCATACTTTGAACCACAGTATGGTTTTCCTGCAGAGGATGAAGATGATGAGCAGGAAGAGAGCTACACCCCAAGATTTAACCAGAATCTCAGTGGAAGCAGGTGAGTCCTCTTTGTCTTTTGTCCTTCTGTTGGGGTTCCCATCTGCTTCATGTGGTTTAAGAGGCCCATGAAAAGGATGCTGATTGACATGGTTGAAATGCAGTAGCAGGGCCTGATGTTCATTCATTCAAATGTCTTCTGCACCTGAAATGTATTGTTGATCACTTCCATTTAATACTAAAATTCTGTAAACCATTCTGATTTGAGTAAAGGCACTTGCTCAGTTCGACTAAGTTCCTTGCTTTTATGTGAGTAGTAGGAGCTAACAGAATTATCAGTTGTTCCTAGAAACACTCTAGTAGATCACCTACTGATTTCTGGAAACCTTTGAGTGATTTTGTTTTTTACTGAACTTTGTCTTTATTGGGGAAAGATAACTATAGTGATTCTTGACATTGGGCTTTCTTATTAATGCTGTCAAAGCAGAACCCTTTCACCCCCTCAATCCACCAGGGCCATGAAAGGTAACAAAAGCCTAAATAGAAAGATCCTTCAATTCTCATGTGGGTGTGTTGTGGTTTTTTGGTTTGGTTTTCTTCCTCCTTCCCCTGCAAGGGGAAGTACCTGGTAAGGTTACTGTGGTGAAAACTGATGAGGAATGAGACCAGCATGGCTCTCCCACAATCATATAACTTGTTGATTTGGAGTGGGAAGGGAAGAAGATAATAACAGTTGTACTTATGTTTCTTTAAAGGTCTCAGAAGTTACTCCGTCCAAACAGTTTAAAACTGGCCAGTGACTCTGATGCAGATTCAGATTCTAGGGCCAGCTCCCCAAACTCTACTGTCTCCAACAACAGCAGTGAAGGTTTTGGGGGCATCATGTCTTTTGCAAGTATGTACTAATGCATTCATTAATCTGTTTTTATTGATTATATGAGAGTTTGCAGAGAGATGGAATAGAAGAATGGCTAGTCAAGAGAGTGACTTGGTTGTCAAATTATTACCAGCTCTCCAGAAGTCATGTTGGGAGCCACGGGACCTGTTGAACTTACACTGCTCATAACTACTGCTTTGTGTATTTTTCAGTAAGAATGACTTTGGCTATGTGATTAGGCCCTTGAGTTATATGCCACTTCAGGGCAGAGATGAGAAATTCTTTCAGTTTCACTTAAGAGAAAAAATTATGCAATTTTCATGAAGTTGAATCAAAAATCTTACCAGTAGTATCCCTTCCATGATACCATGTTGTGTGTTCAGGTGCTAATTTCTTGACTATGCTCACTTACATTTAATTATATTTTAATAATAAAATCCACAGGTGTGGAAAACAAACAGGTTTTTTAAAGCATAAAAGAATATGTGGCCAATTGAGTCTTGTATGATAGCAGGGAGCAGCACAAGAAGTTTGCAGCAGTGAGGGAATATAATAAAATGAGTGTTACTAAGATAAGGCTGCAAAGAAAAAAGAACCAAAGCAAATTGAAATAGTATGCTGACATTTTAAATGAATATTTTGAAGTGTTAATCAGGTCATTGATCTACATGAGATGCTTTCAGGCTGAAACGAATGAATGAATCATTGTGTTTTTAAGGTCTGTCTGTACTAGGAAGAGCTTTTGTCTTCTAATAAATGGAAAACTTCTATTTTTAAGCATGCTTCTGTAGCAGATTTACAGTATTTCACAAGGCACAGTGCACAGTCCTGATTTCAAAATGACATGACCTGGAGACCTTACGTCATCCTATCATGTGTCCTTTCCCATTCATTTTCTCCTACAAATAGGATTAAAGTAAAAGACACAGATGATGTGAGGTTAACTGTTTAAGTTCAGGAAGTCAGGTGGATATTGCTGTTGCATTTAAAACTCAAAGGATCAACAGCAATGACTGTAATGTGAAAGCTAAGATTATGGCTTTGTACAATCTAGAGTAATCTGAGTATAGATACTGTTGCAATATAAATGAGATGATGTTATGCTTGTGAGACTTCTGGGTAATAAAGAACTACTTAATCGCTAAGGATCTGGAATACGAAGGTTAAGTACAGGAAGTTTAGGAGGTTTGGGTGTGTGCAGTGAGCATTAGGCATTTAATTTTCTTCTTCCATCATAGGCAGTCTGTACAGAAACCACAGCACAAGTTTCAGTCTGTCCAACTTAGCCCTACCAACCAAAGTCGGGAGAGACAAGAATACTCCCTTTCCCAGCCTGAAAGGTAACCACTTTTCCCTTTGTCTTCTACAGCCTTTGCAGTTCTTGTGGCTTGGCAGTCTGAAGTCTTACCCCTAACAGGAATTCTGGGGTGATATACTTTGGGTAGTACTTGTTTTAAGTATCAAGACAGTAACTTGTCTTGATATTAGTAAGATTTCTTCCCAATGATTGGGCTGGTTTGAAATGGGAGACAGGCTGGTCTACCCTGTGTTACTAGTGAATGTTGGTTTTGCTATGTATCTTGTTTTATTTTTAAGTACCTAGTATAAAGATTGCAAGAGAGGTCCTACTTTTACACTTCTGCTGTCTTCATGATTAGCCTTAGGTAACTTGTTAGAGCAATGATGCTGCATTTGTAAGTGGAGATGATGTCAGCCTCCTATGGAGACTGCAGTTTATGTGTTTTAAAAGTGTTTTAAAACTGAAGACTATAGTCTTCAGTTCACTAAATAGAAAATTTCTGATCAAAATAAAATTAGAACCATACTTTAGCTCATTCAGAGTGAAGATCCCAAATTTACATGCACAATCTTGTCTCTGGAACTGTTTGTCTGCAGTATCGTTAGGTAATGTGTCTGAATGGCCACTAGACAAGTGACGCTGCTGGAAAGCAGCTCCGTGGAGAAGGACCTGGGAGTCCTGGTTGACAAGTTGACCATGAGCCAGTGGTTCCAGAAGGCCACTGGTATCCTGGGGTGCCTTAAGAAGATTGTGACCAGCAGGTCGAGGGAGGTTATTTTCCCCCTCTACCCTGCTCTAGTGAGGCCTCATCTATCCTCTTATGGGCTTCCCAGTTTAAGAGAGACAGGGGAGTACTGGAGAGAATCCAGTGGAAGGCTACAAAGATGATCAGAGCACCTTTCCTCTGGTGAGGAAAGACTGGAAGACCTTGGGCTCTCTAGCCTGGAGAAGAGAAGACTGTGAGGGTGTCTTAACAATGTTTGTAAAAATCTAAAAGGGTGGGTATCAAGAGGATGGGGTCAGACTCTTTTTGCTGGTGCCCAGTGGGTAGGACAAGAGGCAATGGGCACAAACTAGAACACTGGAAGTTCCACCTAAACATGAGGAAAAACTTCTTTTCTTTGAGGGTAACAGAGCACTGGAACAGACTGACCAGAGAAGTTGTGGAGTCTCCTTCTCTGGAGACTTTCAAAACCCATATGGATGTGTTCATGTGCAACCTGATCTAGGTGAACCTGCTTTGGCAGGGGGTTGGACTAAATGATCCCCAGAGGTCCTTTTCAACCCTCTGGTTCTGTGACCCTCTTACTGTGAGGAGTTAGACGGCCTGTTTATCCTTGTACCAGATGTAGTAACAGAAGGCTGACTGAGCACGTGCCATTGTGTTAGTGCTGAGACCTTTTTGTTTGCTAAACTGGAGAAAGGTTTTATTTTACCTTTTCAGATTTTCTATCTGATTAGAGCTTACTGCTTTTGTTTTAATGTGTTGATTTTTTTTCATTTATTTTTTCCTTCTCATCATTTTCATCGGTAAAGATTACTTTAATCTGGAAGTGGGAAGGGATGTGGATGAAGGTTGGTATGATGTTTTGCTGACCTTTGACCCTGTAGAAACAAAGGCCAAGAGCTGAGGTTTTTTTTTTTTTGTTTCTGCTTTGGACTTTGTTTTTGAGACAAGTAATCATTCCCTGTGTGTAAAATGAGGAGGAACAGGACTGGTTGGGTGAAAACACTAGCAGAGACTCTGCACAGCTGTTTTTGACAACCTTTTACCAGTTGGTTATGTTTTCATGTCCAATTGTACTGGATAAGAGACATGCTGTGGCAGGGGGGTTGGACTAGATGATCTTTCGAGGTCCCTTCCAACTCCTAATATTCTGTGATTCTGTGATGCTTGGTAAACTTAATGACTGATTCCATGCATTGGAAGAAAACAGTGATGGGGTTTACCATTCCACATTCATGCTTTGTGCCTCATCTTCTGCACTTTGGTGTTCTTTTCTGGACTAATGTAATCCTTTAGGACCTCTAATGTTACTATGTGGATATGAGGATGGGATTTCCATGGAGTAGCTCAGTCTGTTTTGTGCATGTGCAAGTGTATGTGTGTATTCGTGTTCATTTACATGTGCATGCTGTCTCACTGAGATTTCCACTGTACACATCACTTGTTTTTAAATGGTTTTGTCTCTATTGTACAGGTATAAAATTGCTGCATTAACTTGTTCTTGACAAATGTGTATGATACTTTGTGTTTCTAACTGTAATGGGAAATGATGCTGGGACTCCATCTCATTGCTGCTGTTTGACCCCTTTCCATCTTCCTTTTTAATTTTTATTTCATGCACATCCATTGATATTTTTTCCTCAGTGATGCAGGTGGTTTTGGTAGTGCCCTTGAAATACAATATATGCAGTAATGTCCTTGAAGATGCAGCACATTGGTTCCATGATGCCAAATTTCAAGTCAAGCACTATCTCTAATTATGCTGGCCCTTGTCTTGGGCTTTCAAGTCTCCTTCCTGCTCTAGCATCATTTGGATTTTGTTTTGAGGGAGGGCTGGGAAGAAGCTAGTCGTTGGATTCTTTTGATGCTGATGATGGGGAGTGTAGATATTGTAGTACACTACTAATTGTATATTTTGTGTCCCAGTATTTGGGTTAAATACTATAATGGAGATTATTACTGAAGCTGGCCCAGTAAGCAATGAAGGTGGGTTCCCTACAGCATGAGCTGTGCATGATATAATAATTTCCAGCATTCCCTATGCCTGACTTTGGGCTACCTTTTTCTCTGGCTAACCAGTACCACATAATCTATACTAGTCATACCCAATGCCATTATGCTTTTACATATAGTGACTAATTTGAAGATGGTTCTTGTTGTGGAACTGCATGCAGAGCAGCCAAACTTTTCCTGCCTTTCACCTCCTGCTCCCATTACTATCTTCTCTTTTTCTCTCTGCATTACTCCCATTACTGTTTTCTGCCGATGTGTGATGCTAGAATATGATATACACTGCTGCTTTTTTGGAGTTTCCATTTTGTTTGAAGTCTGTTACTTGTAATCTGAATAGGTGTGTTAGTCGACCTTAGCATTGCTTGTTACTGTCCTGGGATAAGATTGTTTTCCTCCCACCTCTTCCTCTCATCTTGTTCCCTCTCCTGTTTAGGAAACAGACGAGCCCTTGTGGATCAAAAGTCTTCTGTCATTAAGCACAGCCCAACAGTGAAGAGAGAATCTCCATCGCCTCAGGGACGAACTAGTAATTCCAGGTAATATTTTTCTTTGCTTCTTGAGTATAAAATGTGGTTAGAATGGTCTCATACTTGGCCAATGTATCTTCAGAAGTGTAGCTGTTGAAAACTAAGTAGTACTTTTCTATCGCCCTAAGCCTGCATGTATTATCGTCCAAGAAGATTCAGTATGGATGGTCTTACAGTTTATAGCACACATGTATTTTTCTGTGCTCCAAAATGAATCCTCTTTCTGTCTGAGATCAAAAAATTCTGTATCCTTACTTAAACTCAATATTTATTCTTTGTAATTGAGTGTGTTCTGAACAAGGTAGTCTAGCCAGCAGAATATTAATGCAGAATGCAGGGGATCAGCTGAATCATATGAAGTAATTTGGTTCTATGAATTCATGTGAAACACTTCTCTGAGCCTCATGAAGGGACTCGGAATGGTGCAAGTAAATATTACCTGACCTGTCCCTGTGCTTTCTCCTTTTTTTCTTATGTAGTAATCACGGGTAGAATGAAATTTACTTATTGCTACTGGGGTTGGGAGACAAAAAAGGACGATAATTGCTGTTCAGAGTGGAGAATGCAGCAGGTTGCACAGAAGTTCCCTTATTCTTACCATTCCCTCTCCTGTGGCAAAACAAGCTGAAGCAATACATGTGCCAAGGCTGCTGTAGTAGTGCTGTTAGTAGTGCTGCACTTCCTCTTTCAAGGAAAGCCTACAGGTCAGACAAGGCAGTTGTGGTTGAAGATTGTGGCACAGAGCGTTCCTATGGGTTCTGGGGAGTACTGTGAAGGTGAGGAGTGGTAGCTAGAGGGACTAGAGGAAAATCTGATTATGGCTTATAGGAAATAATGGTCAAAATATTTTGATACTACACCTTTAGAAAAGAGCTTGGGCTATGCGTAGTTATGTTAGCAGCAGGCATAGCTTTGATAGGAAGTGTGTTTCTGAGTCTGTCCTGGCCATATCTCTCTTCCCATGCAAACCAAGTAAAGCAGGGGGCTGACTTTTGCCTGCTTCCTCTTAAATCCATCAGTGAGAACCAGCAGTTCCTGAAGGAGGTGGTACACAATGTTCTCGATGGGCAAGGTGTTGGCTGGCTCAACATGAAGAGAGTCCGACGTCTGCTGGAGAGTGAGCAGCTCCGCGTCTTTGTACTAAGCAAGCTGAATCGCACGGTCCAGTCAGAAGAGGATGCTCGACAGGATGTCATACAGGATGTGGTCAGTGCTGAACTCGGTAGAGTCCTCATACCTAGTGAGCTGAGGCTCAGTTCCTCGAGAGTTTTTATTAAATTGCCTCATAAAAGTTGAAGTTAAAGCAGTTTTGGAATTTATGATCTTCAGTTACTTATTAATTAACAGGCACTGCTGGAAAGATTGTCCTCGTCTTTCTTATAGAGCCTCCTTTACGTATTGAAAGGCTACAAAAAGGTCTCCCTGGAGCCTTCTCTTCTCCAGGCTGAACATCCCCAACTCTCTCAGCCTTTCTTCAAAGGAGAGGTGTTCCAGCCCTCTGATCATTTTTGTGGCCCTTCTCCAGACCCACTCCATTAGGTCTATGTCTTTCCTGTGTTGACAACTCCAGAGCTGGACGCTGTACTCCAGGTGGGGTCTTACCAAGGCAGAGTAAAGCAGCAGAATCACTTCCCTCAACCTGCTGGTCATGTTTCTTTTAATGCAGTCCAGGATACAGTTGGCCTTATGGGCTGCAAGCATGCGTCTTTTCATATACCAGTACCTCCTACTCCTTATCCACAGGGCTGCTCCCAATCCTTTTATCCCCCAGCCTGTATTAATGTTGCAGAAGGACCTACAAAATGGACAGTAATAGCCAACCAAAACGTGAATTTATTGCAAACAAAATTAATTAGCACTCCTTTTGACAAATTATATTGCAATTTATTGAGTTTTAATGTAATTAAGTTGTATTAAAATTTTGGATGTCAGTTGGAGATACACTACAGCATAATCGACTCTTAAGCTACAAACAGTCTTATTCCTAGGAAGATAAACCACAATTTTCATGCATTTATGTTTAAAGGGGAAAACCTCCCTCAGTGGGTACCCAGATCCCTCACCATATGGGTGTGTGAGGGCTCACTCAATCTGCAGCAGTATCCCCAGATGGTTTCCTAAGTCCAAGGGGAGAATCTTCCTACTGTGGCCAGCTCTGTTGCTTATGTCATCAAGGTCAGCTCAAACTGATGTTGCTGGCGAGTCTCCTTTTATACCATAAGCTGAGGTTGACTTATGGACAAACAAACATAAACTTACAGTAACAGCCCAGACATGAAAACACAGGTCACCACAGGGTGCCGAGCTACTCCTGACAGGGTTTCTGTTACATCCCCCACCTCGACTGTCATTAGATGCCACACTGCCTCCTGCAAGGCCCTGGTCTCATTGTTTGAAGATTATGTCTGGCTATTGTGCTGTTAATGTCTCTGGGGGAGCAGCTGTATCTGCTGCAATTGATACCAGGGATTGTTCTGACCTAGGTGCAGGACCTTGCACATGGCCTCCTTGAACTTCATGAGGTTCACACAGACCCATTTCTCAAGCTTGTTGAGGTCCCTCTAGGTGGCATCCCATCCCTCAGGTATGTCCACCGCACCACTCAACTTGGTGTTGGCTGCAAACTTGCTGAGGGTACACTCGACCCAGCTGTCTGTCATTGATGAAGGTGTTGAACAACACTGGTCCCAGTATGGACCCTTGGGGGACACCACTTGTCACCCATCTCTGTTTGGACATAATAGCAGTGCTCTTGGGACGTGCACATAGCAACACTTATGGGGTTTTCATTGCAGGAGATCAGCCGCAAGGTTTATAAAGGCATGCTGGACTTGCTGAAGTGCACTGTGTTGAGCCTGGAGCAGTCATATGCAAATGCTGGCCTGGGAGGCATGGCCAGTGTTTTTGGCCTGCTAGAGATAGCACATACTCATTATTACAACAAAGGTAAGAAAAGAGTTTATGAGAATACAGTGGTTATGAATCAAATAAGGTCCTTATTGTAATGGGAGCTGTTTTGTGGCTTCTGCTATTTTGGAGTGTTTACAGGACTTTCAAAATGGGTGAGAACTGTGCCATTGTTACTGAAACCTTACAAAGCTTGAAACCATGCCATACATGTAACCAGACCAAAGGAAAATAATGACCACACTGCTATTTGATGGAAAATGGAAACTATGCAGCAAGATACAATACCTAGGACTTTTACAGATGAAGCAGAAATTCTGAGAGTGGGGACTTTTGGCTAAGACTGTCTCAGTCACAGTCTTGTAAAGTTCCTGCAGACAATCTGGATAGGGAGGGAGATATTTCTAATGTGGAACTATATGAGACATATGTCACCAACCACTGTGCATTACACAGCAATTCTTATATCACTAGGTACTCTTGGAGAGGAAGGTCTGAAAAAAACTCTTTATTTTTCAGCCTTTTCTTCAAATCTGATTCTGAATGCAAAATAAGAAAATGCATGTGTAAGGAGAAAGAGCAAAAGAGGACAAAAGGCTACCTCTCTGCTCAGTGTCTGACTCAGCAGTAATCTCAAGTGATGAAAAGCTGTTTATTTCGTTGCAGCAGGGGAGTAACATCTACCAAATTCTTTACAGTTGGTGTTCTGCGTGGCTTGCATCAGGGATTTTATGAGTTGACTTAGATGCCCTGTGGGTTACAGGTGCTCATTTCCAATTGTTAGTATCATTGTTCCTGAATGTGGAGAACAGACTGATCTTTGTAATTATAAGCCTTTGAATATGAAGCTGATGCTAAGCAAAATATTGAAGTGACTGATGTAAAACTATGATTTTAGTGAACTCTTGCTAATGTAATGTCAGATACCATAATTTGATGACAAGAAGAACTTAGTAAATGAATTGTGGTCACAATAGACAAAATTTAAAATGAACTTTTAAATCCTTGATGAGTCTTTGAAGGACTTACCTCACTATTGCATGACAGCTTGATTTGTAGTCAGATGTAAGCTGTTTAGTGAGTTTTACCTATTTTCAATGAGTTGAGCTACATATTTCTAAAATGTTTTATAGAGGTTAGTGCTTATCTTAATGTTATGTAACATGTAGTAGTGATCTAGTAATCCTAAAATTGGTCAGTTCAGGTTGTTCAGATGCTTACTCTTTGAACAGAACATGGTGGGTATAGGTTATTTGTCTAGAGGAAGCTGAATTGATTAGCCATGCTTGTGATTAATTTCTTTTAATATGGCCAAACTAAGAACTTGTGTTTTGGACATGGATAGTTGGCAATACAGGTTTGGGATGCATAGGTAGATGTGGCACTGAGGGGGATGGTTTAGGGATAACTAGGGTGGGACTATTGGTTGGACTTGGTGATCTTGAAGGTCCTTTCCAACTGTGATGATGTTTCTATATTGTACTGTCTCTGCTTATGTCACTAACAAGACCAGCAGCTGAGGTAGGGCTTCCAGTTCTGATCATCACATCTTGAAAACTTGACAAGGTTTCTGAAAGGACCTACAAGGAATTGGGAAAACATGTTTGCTCTGGAAGATGGAGGTGTTCAGTCTGTTGAATGCTAGGTGTTGACTGTTTTCAATGACTATCTAAATAGAAAAGTGTTGCTGATAGTGAAATCTAATCTACTGGATGAAGGTACAGCATGGTCTAGTGGTACAACAAATTTAGTTACTAGGATATGAAATTTTGACTGTTAGCCTCGTCAGCTATTGAAACAGTTTGTGCTGGATTGCAGGAGAGTCTTTGCATAAAACCTAATTTTGATTATTCTGTTCTGAAAGATGTGCTATAATTCAAACTGGGAGTTTGATACAGAGAAATAATCCACACTGCCTTTGGGAATATATGGCTGTAGGAGGTTTTGGAGAATGATAAAAGGGCTATAGCTGATAGTTTTTGGGGGTCTTTTCCTAACTGAAGTCTTATTTAGCGTTACTCATCAAAGGCGATTGTGTTTGTCATCTTTTCACTGCGAGAGTAGCTTGCTTATTCTAGAAGTGATACTGGTAGTTTAGGCAGAGTCATTTAATTTTGCACAACTTAACAGAGGAAATAATGCACTTACTATGTCAAAGAAGATTCCTAGGTTTCAAATATGCAGGAAGGAGGTAACTTGAGTATCCCCAAAACAGCGCTCTGGCTTTCTCCTCTACTGTTTCCACCCGTGTGTCAGACTATCTGCAAGCCATGGTGACCTATGGGAACAAATGTGGGACTGAGCTGTTTCAGTGCCAGGCTTAATGATTTAGGTGAGACCATCTGTCTCATCTTCCTTTTCCTGCTCTCATTTCCTTTGTCCTTATTTTTTATTCTTTTTTTCAACACTCTTCTTTTCTTTTTTCTTTCAAGAACCAGAAAAGAGAAAACGAAGTCCAACGGATGGATCTGTCACTCCAGTTGGCAAGGATACTGCATCATCCCCAAGAGTGGAGCCAAAACCTGCAATGCAGCTGCCAGTACCTCAGCTAATGCCAAATGCACCGAGCCCTGCAGGCAAAGGGCCAAGGGAGTTTGACACAAGGAGTCTAAAGGAAGAAAATTTTATTGCTTCCATTGGTGTGTATTGAGGTGTATGTGAAGTGCAGGAGGGACTTCGATTTTGGCATTAGGTTCTATTTGCATTCTCTCCATTTTAACACACTACATTGCTGCTGTAACATGCTTCATTGACACCTTGAATCACAGGGAACAATCATATGTGTTTTCACTCTACTCTTGGATAAACTGTCCAGGGAAGAAGCTTTCTAATCTCAATTCTTTCTGAATTTCATTACACTTTAGACAACTTTAATTTTTGCTCTCTGATTGATGTTTTCAAGCAACAGGAAGTAGCAAAACAGAAATGGGGCCAGCAGGACTTTGGAAAGGGCAACTGTGGAAGGGACTACATGAAACTTTTTAAATCATTGCTGACTACCTGTGAATTATCTAGATAGCATGCTCCCTTGTAACAGGGAAGGCTGTTGATATTCAAAATTCTTATTTCTGAGGTGAAGAGTGATGGATTTTTATCATTTGAGGATTGATCCTCACTGTGTTTTAATACCTAATTGCTTAGCTAGGAAATTCATTGTGGAAGTGGTGCTTCTGATGCTTTATTTCTTTGAATTTCATCGATTATTTGCTTACTTTTGGCATTCTTGTCTTTCAGGGTCCATAGTCATCACCTGTAGTGTTTGCCATTTTGTTAGGACACTGGTGGCTTTGAAGCTGATAGTTGATAGTTTCCTCCTTTATGTTAATGAATAGTTGGGTTTTATTGTCTACTTGCAGTAACTGTTAATGAAAATGTCAGTACTTATGGAAGTGTCCATTACTAATTTTTAAATAATTGTTTAATGCTGGCAATTCACTCTTATTTTGTCAGTTTTTTGAAACAGAAAATATAGTGCCACCTACTTTGTCTGGATCAGATCACTTCTGGACCTGCTGTCCTGTTTGATTCAGGTTCATGGAACAAAGTCATAGGCATAGTGTTTTATGCCCCTCAATTTAATCTGAGATTTACCTTTGTTCTTAGACAAAGTAGTGGAGAGTAAAATCTAGGCTGTTTTTAATGTGCTAGGATATACTTTTCCCTGAATTAACAGACAGGTTGGCTAAAAGTAGTTTAAAGGCAGGTATTGTAGCTTTCAGCTTGTTGTTTTTTAAAGTAAAGCCATATAGACTGAGCACTTCAGAGGCCAGAAGTTTTCAAAGCTCTTTAATAAATTCAGTAAAGAGATTGTATCTGTGTCGGCATGTACTCAACTAAATAAGCCTATAGGATGCTGTTTGGATCCATAAGCAATTTTTTCCTATCCATCTGTGTACTTATGAAAGTTGAAGGAACATCCATCAATCTTGAAGCAGTTACAGAAGCCAGCTGACTAGCAGCTGTCTTTCTAGCTTTTTCTCCTGTGCTACATTTGCCTTGCTCCTGACACATTTCGTGATGATACTTTGGAGCTTTCCTCCACAATAATTTTATTTTCAGTAGACATTTTACTAAATAGAACTTTTTTTAGAGACTGTCTTGCCCTAATTTATGGCATTTGCAGGATGGGATGGGCTTCTGACACAGTTCAACTGACCTTTCAGTTACTCAGCAAGTTTCCTTGAAGAACAGGAGAAGCACACTGTACTTTCTTCCTTCACTTTCCCTGCGCCCCTTCGAAGAGTATCTTCCTCTGTAGCATTCCCATCTTTAGCGATGCTGATGAGAGAGGACAGTGCCCAGCATTCAGAGTCAGTTTAGCATGTCAGCTTGTAATGTTTCCTTTTGGCCAACAGGCCAGCTCTTGGGATGGTCTCATATTTCTGAACAGAAAAGATGACTGCATTTCAGAGGGCTGAGGAGTATTAATGATAGAAAAGTGCAAGTGCCTCATTGTTATTTCATCACAGGGCTCAGCTTCAAATGCAAAGTGTACGTGCAGACTTCAGACTGTTTTCTTTTTGCTCTGCATTGTGTCTTCTATGGAACTCCTTGACTTGATTAGAGAGAGTGCTGTAACCTAATTCAAACTTTGCAACTTGGCATTAAGCATGACTGATATTTTGCTCTTTCTTCTTCTCCCCTGTTTTCTGTTCTTTATACCCTGGTAGAAGCAAGTGGATACAGACAAGTTTTTTTGCATGTAGGACTGGTTGGTAGGCAGAGCCAAGCATTTATTGAGAATGCTTTCAGGTCAAAAATAACTTATACTTGTAAACTTGTGATCATTTTAAAGATATAATATTGGTTAAATAGTATGTTAACCTACAGTTTTAATTTTCTTGGAGTTGCTGTTGCTGGTTTTGTGCTGTTTCAATGGTATAAACTAGAGACATTAAAATGTTTAGTTAGAGCTTCTGTGCTGCCTGTGTTTTCAGAGGAATAAATATCTGACAATCTTAAAGGCCTTTCACAGGAAAGGTGATTAAGTGCATTATATGTTTTCATAATGGCTGTTTTTCCTTAGTTGGTTCTCTGTATGAAGTCATCTCTAACATTTGAATTCTGTAAATGAGAGATGATGAAGTGCTGGCTTCCTAACATTGATTTCTTGTAAACTGGTGTTAATTAACCCTTCACTCAGTACTTCTCAGAAATTTCTGCCTTTTTTTTTTTTTCCTCTTTTTTTGAGATGAAGGGGTGGGGTTTTTGTTTCAAACTTTTTTTTTTTTCCCCATTTTCACCTGTCTGACCAGCTGTGTTGACTCTTTCTCTTTCTCTCCTGCTTTCAATGCCTCTTGGGTAGAATTGTGGAACAAGCACCAGGAAGTGAAAAAGCAAAAATCTTTGGAAAAAACGAGTAAGGAAAATAAATTAAAAAAAAAAAAAAATAGAAACTGACTCCTCCAGCCTCCCCATAACTGCCAACTCCCCAGGTGCAGGGTGAGCTTGCATCTATGGCACACAGTTTTTATACCCACAAGAACAAAGGTCTGTCAAGAAAGCCTACATTACAGAGGAGACCAAATAGATCGGTTTGCCCCGGGGGAAACTGTGTTCAAATGTCTTTCTTTTTTTGTGCTTTTGTTTTGGTTTGTTTGTTCTTTCTTTTTTTCCTCCCCTGAACGTTGCCTTCTTCAAAGAAGAGGAAGCAGATGTTCTGTGTCCTCACCATATCAAATATTAGATGGAAGGTTTTTAAGATACTTAATCTCCTTTCTTAAACGTTAAAGACCAGTTTTGCTTAACAAGTCTTTGGCATGCATATATTGAGTGAATATTAGTGGAATGAAGAATTCTCTGTTCTTTAAAGCTGTGTGATGGCAAATTTTATTACCTGGCATCAACCATAAACAGTTTATGATCACAGTCAGTTTGCAGAAAGAAATACTATTGAGGGAGAGAGAGAAGGTGTGTGTGAATAATTGTATTTAGTAATAGCTGTTAGAAGACAGTAAGAAGGAAACAACCTGATTTATATGCCAAGTTAAAGGAGTGAAATAGTCTGAGGCTGTTTGCAGAGTCTAAGCAGTAGATTAAATCTACACAAATCTTAACATCTACTGAAATATGATATTAAATAGCATATTGAAGATATATTATCTGCAGGTATAGTACAAAGTTTTGCTCTTTTGCTTATCACTGTTGTCAATAGGGACATTTAAGGACAATAGCTAGTTTATAGTAACCATGATGTGGTAGGCATTTCCTAACAATAGTAAGTGTAGTTTCTGCTTTACAGAGTTGATGCCCCTTTCACAGACTGAATGTTTAAAAGCCAAGAGGAATAAACTCCTGACATTCTCACTAGGTCTGGCTTTGCTATATTAGTTTTAGGCTCCTCAGTTAAATACTTCAGTTAAGTACAAGCAAGCATCTGGAGTTAATTCAGTGAGAATGGCACAAATGGGGCACTTCTGTAGTACAGCTTACTGCATTTAAGGTCTGAATTGCTTTCTGCTGAGGTAGGAGTGAGTGTGAAACAGACACTTGCTATGGCATATGCACATACCTACTGTCCCGAACTGGGCCTTTCAAGTAGGTGCCTACATTGGGAGGGATAAATTGAGGTTTTAATGTTTTATATATATTAGACATAAAACTCTACTGTAAAGAAGGGAAAGGGAGGTTTGTAAGTGCCCGGAAATTGGCAGTGGCAACAATGTAATTGTGGTTATCCTGCTCCTTAAACTCAGTTACAAGTATTGCTGACAGCTGTCAATTTCGTGAGCTGCTTCAATCAGTTTCGCTTGCTTTAAAAGTCAGATTGCCAGATAAATATCTAGATTATGTGTCAGGACAGGGAACTCTTAAATTGCTTAAAACACAGAGCTGAAGTTTAGTATTCTTGCTAAAGTAATGAGATACACAAATTTTTGCTGCAGTTTCTTCACTGAGAGGGTTATCAAGCATTGGAACAGACTGCCAAGGAAGTGGCAGAATCACTGTCCCTGGAAGTGTTCAGAAAATGTGTAGGTATGGTGCTTGAGGACATAGTTTAGTGATAAGCATGGTACTTGATTTCAGAGGTCTTTTCCAACCATAATGATTCTGTGATTCTATGATTGCTATTCAGAACTAGAAATGGTGCCCATTTGAATGAGTGGAAGTAGACCTCTAGAAGTAAGCAATGTATATATTCAGTGGAAAATAAGGCTTCAACTTCTTAGGATATTTTTAGTTTATTTTTGTGAATTTTGTTTATACTTTCTGTTTGTCAGAATCTTTGATTTGCTTTATGGTAACTAAGGCATATGGATTTGGAGGCAGATTTCTATAACAAATGAAGAACACTTTCTGTAAAGCACTTCACAGGGAGAACTGGTGGTTGAGTAGTAAGCTAGTATGGTCTTCACAGGCCATTTATGGCTTTGCTAGTCATGAATTTACATACCATCTCCAGCTCACTCCCACAAATCTTTGTATCCTTCTCTCTCTGTCTCTCCTCCCTTCCCTTTTTCTTTTCTTTTTGCTGTGTTACACTCTCTAATATTACATATAATATGGACATGTTCATAATTCCTGGGTTGTTGTTGTCAGTGCTTATAAGAGACAGTGGCATTCTTTGCTTAGAGATACTGGATATAGTTATGGGTATATAATACAAATATTACAGTTGCTGATCATATCTTCCTGTTACTGAATAGTTGGCAGATATGGTTATGGCAGAAGTGTTGCATTCAGTCTCTTCTTCCCCTTTCTGAGAGTAGTGACATTTTGTGTAGTCTATACACACTCTTCTCTTGCCTCGTTATTTACCTCGTTCAGTGCTTAGCCAAATTTGTTTTCAGGCTCTGCGTCTCCATCATTCTCTTTTTCTTCTGCCATCTCATCAGAGGGCAATAGATGATGATTCTAGAACTGCATGAGAAATTTAACATAAAGTTCTTTATCCTTTTCCCCTTTTTTGGTTTTTCTGATCAGTGGGTTAATGAGTGCATGACTTAAAGCTTGCTGTTTCCCTCTCTCACTACTGACCTCTGTGATTGCCAGCTCTGGAGAGCCATTTGTTAATGTAATTGGGGAATGTTGTGACTTACAGCATCATACAAGCTTCTTCCTTGAAATTCTTACTAGTGTAACACTATCACTGTTTATGTTCTTGTCCTGTGTTGCCTGATTTCTGCCTAGATAGTTGCTGTGGGCAACCTAACAAACTCTGTCCAAGATTTCAAGTAAATTAGCAGTTCGAAAAGTGATTCTGATGTTAAGTAAATAAGTGTCCTTTATTTTACCAATTATAAAGGAAGTGGCTTCCTAGAGTTGAATGGCAACTGCTCTGCATGTGTTATTGTAGCTGGAAGCTACTTGACCTTTGTCTGTCATCTTTTCTCTCTTGAATGGCTAACAAAGGTCCTGTTTAGTGATAGCTCCTCCTGGACGAGGGACAAGCCTTTGGATTATTTGAAATTCAAACTGAAGAATGGCAGATGTGTCCTGCTGGCCTTGTTGTTTACAGTACCAAGGAATAATAATAAAACAAAATATATATATTCAAAGAAATGAGAAACCAAATTAGTTTTCTTGGTACTGTTCCTGCTTTCTGTCTGTCAACTGCTTTCTGCCATACTGTTTTTTCTTGGTACAGTAATGATTTACNTTTTTTTTTTTTTTTTTTTTTTTTTTTTTTTTCCAGGGCCAGAGAGTGTGAAGCACACTGATTTAGGAGAAACAGATGAGAAAAAGTCCCAAATCAGTGCAGACAGTGGCCTCAGTTTGGCCTCAGGTTCTCAGGTCAGTGGCTTCTATGCCTGCTTTATTTATGTGGTAAGACACAGGATTCTTCCAGTCACTACTTAATTCTGGGAAGAATTCTAAGGTTAGAGCTTTCTTGGAAGGCTCTTTCTTGCTTTTCATTACAGTTTCTTCCCCTGTTCCTGTAGGGGACTGATCTTAGCAAACTTTCAGTTGTGTAACCCCATGGTCTTTTTGATGTGCAGACAGTAGTGGCTGCCTTTATTTGGCTGGCTAAATAAACCAAGGAAGTGGGAGACCCCAGAGGAGTGGGAATTGGTGTTCTCTCCTTATGATAAAAACTAATGTGACTTTTCTTCTTGTCCTTTATATGTTTTGATTGCAGAAGAGTGATTTTGAGTCTGTTCCCTGTGGAGGGCTGGCAGTTATGGTCCGAAGTACAAGCCAGGATTCTGAAGTTAGCACAGTGGTATGATATATCCAAAGTGAAATCATGGTGTGATTCACTACTTACTAAAGTGGGGGAGGACACTTTGTGTGGTATGGCTGCATACTGTGATTGTTTCTCTCCAGAGTGTCTAAGTGGGTGGCAAGCATGTATGTTTTACTGATGGTGCTGTATTAGAGGATTGCATCCTTCATAGATGGTGCTCTTTGCTGTGGCATATTCCTACATATCTGTGTGTTTATGGAACTGATGGATTGCAGTAATTTTATACATATGTCTTGGTTGTGTATAAACCATCCATAAAGAATTGAAGTCTAAAAATGTAACCTGAGAGCAAAAAAGGCAGATTGTTTGAAGCATTAAAACCAAGAACAAACTTCCTCATGTATTACCTTAAAGTGCTTGAATCATATCAAAATATTTTTTTCTTGCTTTCTGATCAACTGTAGGGCCTAGAAGGAAAAGATGGCAGAAATTAGTCCTTTTTTTGTTGGTGGTGGTTATTTTTCTCCCTAAGTTGCTGCATAGCTGTGAATATCTGGCTTTCCATGATCTTTTCTCAGTGTGTAATGGACCCAGAAATTGTGTTCTATAGGATAGTGCCCCAGATAGAAGAGGAAACTAGAAGAGCTGATTGATATTCAAGTAGGTTCTTGTCCAAACTCGGGAAAAGTGTGTACCAAGAAGTAGGAAACCAACCAAAGGCAGCAGGAGGCCTACATGGATGAGAAAAGAGCTCCTAACTGAACTTAGACATTAAGAAAGTATACAGGTGGAAGCAGGGGCAGGTGACACAGGAGGTGTATATATCTTGCAGGGATAGGGCTAGGAAAGCCAGTATGGACTTGAATCTGGTAAGGAATGTCAATGGAAACAGTAAAGGTTTCTACAAGTACAGAAGCAGCAAGAGAAAGGAGTAGGGAAAATATGACCCACCTGCTGAATGTGGCAGGGGAACTGGTGACAGATGGGAAGACCAAGGTGCTTGAGGCATTGTTTGCCTCACTCTTTACCAATAAAACTGTTCTTCAGGAGTCCTAGGCCCCTGAGACCAGAGGAAGAGTCTGAAATAAGACAGACTTGCCTGTGGAGGATGTCCAGGCACTTCAACAGACTGGATATGCATAAATCCATGGTTCCTGAGGGTCTGCAGCCACAGGCTCTGAGAGTTGGCTGATGCTGTTGCAAGGCCACTCTTGATTGTCTCTGAACAGTCATGGTAATCAGGAAAGGTTTCTGACAACAGTAAATGCCACTGTTATCTTCAAGAAGGGCAACAAGAAAGATCTGTGGAGCTACAGGCTGACTAGCCTCACAGAATCACAGAATGTTAGGAGTTGGAAGGGACCTCAAAAGACCATCTAGTCCAACCCCCCTGCCACAGCAGGATTCCCTAGTGCAGGTCACACAGGAACGCATCCAGGCGGGTTTCAGTCCTTGGGAAAGGATGGTGAAGAAAGTCTTTCTGGAATAGATGTAGGACATGATCATCTGTAGATGATCTTAACAGATACCTTCCAACCTAAACAGTTCTGTGATTTTTCTGAAGGGCTTTTTAAGTGTCTCTTCATCTTTTTCTGCAGAGCAGGGTTTGATGAAAAGATGTTACTGAAGCTGAAGCAGCAAATGTGGCCTTCAGTTGTACTGCTTCTTATTCTGTGCCTTAAGAAGAAACATTTTACAGCTTTTCTCTCCACAGTGTGTTGAAGCTAACTGCTTTATTTTTCTCCACAGGTTAGTAACAGTTCTGGAGAGACATTAGGAGCAGACAGTGACCTGAGTAGCAATGCTGGTGATGGCCCAAGTTTGGAAAACGGGGGCAATCTGACAGGATCCAGAGGCACTGTGTCAGACAGTGAAATTGAGACAAACTCTGCTACTAACTCAATCTTTGTAAGGGCATTGCAGACTTCTCTTTTTAATATTCTTTCTTTTTTCTTTAAAAATTAAATCTTTTACAGTAATTGTTTCAGTGTTTGTGCCTGTGTGGAAGAGGATCTCTGGTGCTGTTCTAAGGGTTTATTAGCAAAGAGTTATAATATTAAAATGTTAAAGGTAGAATTTTGTATGGATCCATGTACCTTTCTTCATTTCCTGTGCAATACATGGTTCTTTGAGGATAGTAGATTCACATCTTGCACCATCTTACAGCCTCTAGCAATATTTAATTCCCCCTCATGCAATATTTCTCTCAACCAAAAGGACATTTTATTGCCCTTTACAGGCAAAACAACATTGATGGGCATTGTTTGACATTACCTAAGAGGAATGAATTCCCTCTTAGGAGCAGTTGTTTGATGCAGGAAAGAGCTAACCTATTGTAGGTTTGGCAGCTGTTCTAGTTCTTTAGAACATTATTTTAATCCTATTTGAAGTGTAATAACTTTTAAATGTATTTTCCTAGTTGGAAGATCTGTATGCAGTAAAATTCAAATGATCCGAGATCACATTTTGTTAATCTGTTAAGTCCTTGGTTATTTGGTATAACCTCTAATATACATCTTACCAAGAAAATAACTATGTAATTATTTTTGCTAAATCAAGCTAATATTTTATAGTTTATAATAGCTATATTTTGCTAAATCAGCTTGCAGTGCCTTAAGACTGATCTCACTGTGTTCGTTACTTTAGAGTCCTGGTAAGATTGTAAAAGGTTTTCCAGGGCTTCTGATTTTAAGCAACAAACAAACTCATGTTTTGTTGCAGATTTCTTCTAAGAGCTTGAAAATAATGTAACCATATCTGCTTATTTAGCTGTAAGAGGGTGTCTTATCAGTTACTAAAGAGTTATTCTTTTTTTTTAAATACTTATTTTTCTGCATCTTTCTACTTGGTTAATGAAACTAAACAGAATTTTAAGAACCCCTGCAACAGATTTAGAACAGATGATGCTTGTACATGATGTACATGTACAATGTCAAGTATTGCACCATAGTTTATCTGGTGGTAGAGAAATAGATGGGCTAGCTTTATTATCACAGTTCCTGCTGGCTGATAGTCCCAGTAAACAGCTCTTCAGACCAGATGAGCTGTAATTATTTGCTTAACATTTGTACCCTTATGAATGGTAAATAAAGGAGAACCTGTAAAGTCTGAATGTTGGAGAGCACTCAGGTAATCTTGTTCTGCTAGTGAATATTGTATCATTGTAGAATCATTATGGTTGGAAAAGACCTCTGAGATCATTGAGTCCAATGTCCTTCCTGTAGTGAGGGACCCAAAACTGAACACAATACTTGAGGTGCTGCCTCACCAGTGCAGAGTGCAGGGGGGCAATTACCTCCCTAGTCCTGCTGGCCACACTATTTCTGATACAAGCCAGGATGCTGTTGGCCTTCTTGACCACTTGGGCACACTGCTGACTCATATTCAGCTGCCTGTCGACCAAAACCTCCAGGTCTTTTTCTGCAGAGCAGCTTTCCAGCCTCTCTGCTCCAAGCCTGTAGCCTTGCATTTTCTGTATTAGTATTTATTTTCTGTGCAGTCCTGAGAAGGCTGTGTATTTGTTCTCAGATTGTCACATTCTGTACAGTGACAGTAATATTCAGTTATTTCCTAAATATTGGGCAAGATTTACTGTTAGAATTTGGGCAAACTTCCTGCATAGGCGAAATGTGGGGGATGACAGAAGAGGTTAAGCTGTTCTTTCCTTTAGTCTGGGATTTGCATGTTTTGTTTTGTCTCAGTTTTGTTTCAGGAAAACATTTTGCTGCTTCTGTGTTTATCTCTCTTTGTTTTTCCTTTGTCTAACTCTGGACTTTTAAGTATCTCTTTGATACCGAACAGAGTAATTTATTTGTTTTGTAAACATTTGTCAAGAAGCATCTATGAGGTAGAGCTTGAAAACTGCATCTGTTAAGCACAACAGTGGACTGCAAGAAACAGCCCTGCAGGACACATCATCTGAGACTTCTGGTGTTATTTTTCAGGCAAAGTCTCACAACCTGAAGCAGAGTGTGAAGGACAGCAAAAGCAGTACTCCAGGGAGAGGCCCAGAGGATGGCAATCAACGTGTCTATCTCTATGAAGGACTTCTGGGTAAACTACTTTTTTGCAGGGGGGGATCTTTGGGATTGAAGTTCAGGTGGAGTCAAGCCTGGGGCAGACTGAAATTTTTACATTTCCAGAGACTGTTTTTAACCACTTAATGTTGTCCATACATTAAGTATGGACAGTAGAGTAGGAGAGTGAGTAGGAGGATGCATCAGGCTGTTCAGAGTAAAGCCAAAGATTTGCCAGGGGTGGTTGAATAAGAATAAGAGGAGATGGGTGTGAGTTTGTCCAAGTCTCTTGCTGTTCTCAAATATGAATTCTTAAAACTGTTGGAAAAAGTGGACAAGGAACTTGCCTAGCTATGCACAGAAGGTTAAATGTATCACTGATCTGGAAAAAAGATCCTTCAGCTTAAGTTGTCAGACAGAGGGCTGGTAAACTCAGAATACTAATGGCCTTCACGGGTATCCTTGAATTAGGAGTGTATTGTTTTTCTTGAAATGTATTTCATTTAGACCTGCTGTTAATTGAGAGCTCTCTCTTCCTGTGTTTTTCATCCTTTCCATTTCTTGTCCCTGCCTGCTTGGAATGGTGCAGGTAGGGATAAAGGATCTGTCTGGGACCAGTTAGAGGACGCTGCAATGGAAACCTTCTCTATGAGTAATAATCTTATCTTTCCACTTCTCTGTGTGTTTGGCATGATCTGTGCTTTTGTGTGTGATATTCCTGTCTCTTTTGGGCAGTGTTAACAGTATGTGGATGAAGATAGACTCCTAAAGAATAGAGATGAGAGGTACTTCTGTGTAAGGGTTTGAGAAGATTGTGCTGTGAATTAGAATGAGAGATATGTTGTCTTTTCACATTTTTCTTCAGTTGTGATATTGCTTGTGGTTTAAAAGTATCTTTTTTTTTTTTCATGTGGATTAATTGTATTTTGGCTTGTGGTATTTTTGAAGGATTGGGAAGGAACAGAAATGAAAGTATTTGGCTGGAGTAAATGGAATAAATGCTCAATTTTTGTGTACATTATATAGGCAAAGAGCGTTCAACTTTGTGGGACCAGATGCAGTTCTGGGAAGATGCATTTTTGGATGCTGTGATGTTAGAGAGAGAAGGAATGGGGATGGACCAGGGGCCTCAGGAGATGATAGACAGGTAAAGTCCTTTAGAAGACCTCTTTCTTCCTCATTGTTTCACCTGGAGCTAAAATAGTAATAAAACCCAAACCCTTTAATTCTGCTGAACATGGTATTGTCACTTTGTAAGCCTTTTTATTGTTCCTGACAGTTCCAAAGTGAGCCTTTTCATAGAATGGCTTGGGTTGGAAGAGACCTTAAAAGATCATCTAGTTCCAACTCCCCTGCCATGGGCAGGGATGCTGCCCATTAGACTGGGTTGAGGCATCCACAACTTCTCTGAGCAACCTGTTCCAGTAGCTCTCCACCTTCTGAGCAAAGTATTCCTAACATCTCATCTAAATCTCCCTTCTTTCAGTTTAAAACTTTCAGTTTAAACTTTCAGTTTAAAAAGTGTCCTATCACTATCTGCCCATGTAAAAAGTCTCTCTCCCTCTCTTTTACAAGCTCCCTTTAAGTACTGGAATGCCACAATCAGGTCTCCCTGGAACTTTCCCTTCTCCACTCTAAACAACCTCAACTCTCTCAGCCTGTTTTCATAGGAGAGGTGCTCCAGCCCTCTCATTGTCTTCATGGCCCTCCTCTGGATCCATTCCAGAGAGTCTACATCTTTCTTAGGCTGAGGGTCCCAGAGCTGGATGCAGTGGGGTTTTACAAGAGCATTCTTGAGCAGTAAGCTGCTTCCATTCTCCCCCTTCTCCTAGGTCTCCTCTTCCTGCCTGGTGGTGAAAGGGTAGGGGATCCTTTTGTTTCCTGTGTTCTGGCTGACTGATGTATCCACCTCAGGGATAGTAGAGAATTCTACCTGTCAATCTTCTGTTCTGACTCCTTGATTTTCCTTAGCCTGGACACCTCCTTCTGAAGCTGTCACCAGGCTGAGGAGCAATTCTACCTGAGCATATCTCACAGAGGTGTGCTCACTGCTGCCATCAGATGCTGGCTGGCAGGAAATTAACAAATCAGTTCTCTGTCTTCTGCCAGTGCTTTAGTGAACTGGATGAAGAATGCCTGTGAGTCTGCTTCAGATCTAGCTCTTCCTGCAGGTATCTTTCCCTGGGAGAACATGATCGAAAGCGTTTGGAGGATGATGAAGACCGCTTGTTGGCTACTCTGCTGCATAATATGATTGCTTATATGCTTATGATAAAGGTGACTTCTCTTTCTTTTTAACAGACCACTGCTCAGATTTAAGCAGTGTATGTTGTTGGTGTTGTCTTGAAACCATACACCTCTGTTCACAAAGTCCAGACAGTGAAATATAAAAGAATATTATAAAACATCTCCTAATCTTAATGAAAAATTAGCTTCAGTCTCTGGAGGTTCTTTGAGATATGTTGTCTGAGTTTATGCAGTTCTATATCTTGGGTATGCACATACATTGCTATTTAAAATAGAAATGGGCTGTTTCTACTAATGACATTGGAGGACATTCTTATTTTAAGATTATGGGTTATAAAATTCTTAAACTTTAAGGAATAGTCTTTCTAGAAAGATGAACCAAATGTGCACACTCAATGATAAAAGAAAAACCTCCCACTCAAGAATACCCAAAAATATCACTCACCCAAAAGGGGCAAGGATTCACTCCAGGATGTATCCAGAAGCAATACACTCTAACCAAAAGATGGATGAGGACACACTCAATCTGCAGAAGTATCCTTAGATGACATCCCAGTCTAAGGGGAGGGTTCAGGACTTCAAGGCCCACTTACTTTGAGGGAACCAACTCAAAATGGCTCTCTGGGGGAGCTCCATTTATACCCTAGTCAGTGTGCACTGTGGTCATTCTAATTAACTGGGGGCAGGCCCACAACAAAAGTGGGTAAGGGCCTGGACACTTGAGGTGTGGTTTCATGGTCAGAGGTGCTCTTTATGAGGTCTCTGTCAAGCCCTGATCCTTTGTCAGGTATCTGTCAGGATTTTATATTTCTGTCAGATTTTTGTCATGCTTTTGTCTGCCAAGGCAGTTGTACCTGTGACAGTCTATGTGCACCTTAATGCTGTGAGTGGCTGCTAGCAATATATTTTTTTAGTCAGAATAATTTCATAGAGGCTTTTGATGTCAGTCGTTGGAAGTGGACAGTAGGGGAATTGCTGCTTTTGTGCAAGAGTAGGCAGAGAATCTGTTGTGCACAGTACGACATACCCAGTAACAGGGAAAAGTGTACATGCAGCTTCTGCTTGTACTTCTGGGTTAAAGAGACCCTAGCATAACTGAGCTGGAAATCAGTTGTTTTGCTGTCTTAGCAATGAAAACTGGGATATGTTGATTTTGGGAGATAGGAGTTGCTGCCTGTGAATAGAGAAGAATATGTAACTGTCTTTATATCTGCATTCCAGGTGAACAAGAATGATATTAGGAAAAAGGTGCGTCGTCTAATGGGGAAATCGCATATCGGGTTGGTGCACAGCCAGCAAATCAATGATGTTTTAGACAAACTTGCCAATCTGGTAGGTAAAACTGATCAGTGATGTATCTGTAGGAGTTACAGGAGAGGGAAGATTTTATCTCAAAATTCTTCTGTAAATGCTCTGCAACACTGATTTAAAAATACTTAAAGTGAATTATTAAATATTATTGTGACATGTATAGAATAGACTGATTGTTCGACTATATATATGATAGTGTTAAGTTGTTATCAGTTAGAACTGCAACAGAAATATGTGTAAACATGACACTTCAGTACCACAGTTCTGTGCAGCCCTGATGTTTTCTTAATATCAGTCCTATGAATGGGAAGCTTTATTCTTACTATGACTGTAGCAAGTATTTAGTTTTCCATCAGTTTCCTAGTCATTGTAAGACTTCTAGCAATCAGTTTCTATACAAAACAGTTTCCACTATCAGCTACCATGCAGAATAAACCTTAGGTCCTATAGTGCTCCTTAAGGTTAACATTTAAGTTAATAAAACTAGCTAACTTTTAACACACCATCACCAGAGTGGATGCAAGTTAGGCCCTTGAAAGCTATTTTTTCATAGCATTTTTACATTTGGAACTTAGTGTTATGCACAGAAAAGACACAAAATTATCTTACAATTGATTGGGAAAAAGCAGCCTAGTTTACTGCAATGTTAGTGGAACACCTCACTATCCCATACTGGGTATGGTACCAGCATGAATGCTGTGTGCTGTGATAACACTCATAGTCACACTTGTTGAAAATAAACTTACTGGAGTATCTTTCTTAAGGCTGTCCAAATTTGCCTTCAATCAGTTGTGTTAAAAATACTTATTTTTTCTTTAATTTGTTGAGAATGCTCCTAGTGTCACCCAAGAGACTTCTTTTCAATAGCTTGGAGAAATTGATTTCAAAGTACATTAATGAGTGCATGTTTTTCTTTCTCTAGAATGGAAGGGAACTCCCTGTGAGACCCAGTGGCAGCCGCCACATCAAAAAGCAGACCTTTGTCGTGCATGCTGGGACAGACACAACAGGAGACATATTTTTCATGGAGGTAGAGACAAGAGTAATATTAATGAAACTAGTAGCATTCCATAAATAATACTAGAACTCTTAGGTAATATTTTGTGCCCCCAGGTATGTGATGATTGCATTGTTCTGAGAAGTAACATTGGAACTGTGTATGAGCGTTGGTGGTATGAGAAACTCATCAACATGACTTACTGTCCCAAAACAAAAGTGCTGTGCCTCTGGCGGAGGAACGGTCAGGAGACACAACTGAACAAGTTCTACACAAAGAAGGTACACATCTTATTTAGTGCATGCAATAATGAGGGAAAACCCAATAGAACAAACACAGCCTTTGTGTGTCAAATTCCATGTTTAATCCAAACATAGCATTCTCTCTCCAGCACTGGTTACTAAACTGCTGTTTAACTACACTTGACGGCTTAGTGACACTGACATCTGAAGCTGGCATTATGCTTTGTCATTTACCTGAAGACATTAGTACAGCAGGATGTAATTTAAGAAATGACATGTAGCTCTTTCCTTGTGTTTTTGATTTGAAGAAGGAAAGCATCAGTATTACTAAATATTGCATGATCTTGCAGGTTTACAAAAGTCATAAAAATACTGTGATGAATTCATGGGAAAAAGCTAAATAAATCTTAATAATCAAGTTGTCATTTTTAATGACAAAATAGATAAAAAATTTTCTCCATGGGCCCACGTTTGATTTTTATTTCATATATATCTACATTTTCCACTCATATGAAAGCTCTTTTCTTCTCCTTATAATTAATTGCAAATACAAAGAAATAGCTTAAACCTACTAGGAAAACCCCAGTAACTCTTTAGAACTCCAGTAACTTCTACATAATGACCAGCAAACAAAAGGTGAAGACTTGTAAGTGCAAGCAATATATTGAAAGGTTATTATCTTTGAGGTATATAAAAGGATTAGATTTTTTTCAAGAAATTCATTTTATGTAGACCAGATTATCTTAATGCAGGTGTGAATGCAAAGGGAAGGAGAACAAAAGCAGAGTTCTATAGAAGTTACTTGGAAAATTAAATGCATATATCTTGGGCTTCAGATAGAAAATTCTCTAAATTTTACTCTGAGATTCTGGCTTAACTATTATTTGATATTAGAGAGGGGAGTTGGAGGAAGATGAACAGAAGAATATGGCATGAGGAAATGGGTATGAATAAGAAAGAGATCATATAAGCATGACTGGTAGCATTGATTGCTGTAAGCTGAAAGAAAGGGACAGATTGTGATATTGTTTTGAGGCTTTTTCTGTACAAGGTAGCTGAGTAAACTTGGTTAGATTTCTTAGGAGCATGTGCCAAGCCATGAACTCTTCACTAGCATGTGCTATGAAATTATATGAAATAGTTTCTCTGTCAACTTAGAAAATAATTGTAAATTCCATCTAGTAATTAGCTCTGGTTGAACTTTCATAGGCTTTTTGTCATTATATGCCAGATGAGACTTGTTCTTTTTGTAGAATCTTGCTGTTCTTTTCCCATGGTGATTTGGGAAAGTAACATTGTGTTACTCTTCTTTTGTATGTTAGTGTCGTGAATTATACTACTGTGTAAAAGACAGTATGGAGAGAGCAGCAGCAAGACAACAAAGCATTAAACCAGGTACAATGTTTTGCTTGTTGGGAACATTTGTTGTTTAATCTGCAATCAACAAGGTGGTTTTTTTTTATTAATAACTTCTATGGACATATTATTTTACTTGGAAATCTTGGGGTAGATATGTACAGCTATGTGCATATAGCAGACTTACTGTTACCATTAGCTTGCTCCCATATACCTCACTCTAAATAGAAACAAGAAGAAAACACCTGTATAAAGAAGAGTTACAGTAGCTATCTGCCAGGACTATCTGCCAGTAAAGTGATAACTAGAAAAGACTATTAAATTCAACTTGACATTCTCTTCATGGCTAGCTAGTTACTCTTTATAGTCCTCATTAAGACACAGAACTGCATTGTCCACTTGGAGCATGGAAGCTAATAATTGTGCTTTGTGTTAGTGACTCTGCACGGATAAATCTGCAGCTTTCTGCAGGATTTAATGCATAAACCTTTTCTATATTGGAAAGCTTTATACTAGTGCAGGTCAAAAGGTGCAGTTAACCTGATGTCCTTATATCACCGTAACTTCTCCAATGTAGACATTCTTAGTTTTGCATCATCATCTGGGACAGGATAGTGTAATTAGACTGGTGAAAGTTGTCTTGGAAAGTCCTTGACTTGTCCTTTTCCTGTTCAATCAATAAAACTTAGAAAAGTAGATTTGCAGTTTTGGGAGACTGAGTTCTTTGAAAGGCAATTTTCCTTTTTTTCTTAGTCCCCAGAGAGCCACAGGTGCTGTATGTACCTGGGTAACAAACAGGAAGGTGCCTTATTTTATACCTTCCTAAGATCTTTGTTTCTCCCTTGTTGGATTCTTTCCACAGGTTCAAAGTAACATTACTGTGGTTTCATGTTTTCAGTTTTGATTTTTGTTACAACTATTTTTTTTTCAAGTGGGTGCATGGACTCTGGGAGACATGCTTTGAGGTGGAAGCCTATTTTTAGCTCTATTTTAATGCCAAATCTAAAGGATCCAGATTTTATACTTGTAACTGGCATCAGCATGACTAAGAAACGACTCGTGTTTAAATCTGCCATCCTATGTGTTCAATCCTCAGCTAGCTATTGTAGCTTGGAAGAGTCACCATTTTCTTCCTTTTACCATTAGTTGAGCTTAATTTGAGGAGGGAGAGGAAGAACAGGACTTTTCCTGAGGGTAGAGGAGGCAAAAGTGTCTTTGACAGCTATTTTAGGAATTAGGCAATAAGGTATTATTAAAAAAAAATGTTTAAAAGTCATTCTCCAGAGTTCAGTGGTTCTGAAGAAGGCTGTCATTAGTGAGTGGACTCTACTGAAATGCTTCTTTTTTAGTAGAGTCCTCTTGCTGTGCACATCAAATGGAAATTATGTTTTTATTGGTTTGTATTTTCCTTCCATGTATCATCACCTGGCTGACTGCTTTCTGCTCTCTCTCTCTCTCTGGATTTTATTTTTTCTTTGATTTTTTTTTTTCCTTGCTTTTTAAATTAACATATCACAGGCCCTGAGTTGGGTGGCGAGTTCCCTGTGCAGGATATGAAAACTGGTGAAGGAGGTCTTCTTCAGGTCACACTGGAAGGAATTAACCTGAAATTTATGCACAGTCAGGTATGAGGGAAATCTACCAGAAGACTGTGAGCATGAAGCTTTCTGCAGCACGCCTGTATTTGTGTTTCCTCTTCCCAGAGTATCAACAAGTACAAGGGGTAGCATAAAGAGGGTAAAAAAAAAGTATATTTACACACAAGGACATATATATAAATATATATAAAAATATATGTGTGTGTGTGTGTAAAAACACACATGAATTAAATACCCTTAGGAAAACTATAGTCAACTGAAAAAAACCATCAATGCAGGTTTCCACTTCTTGTTTCTGGTGATCTTAAATTGTCTAAGCACAAAACAAATGGTAGCCAGTATAGTAAGGGACAGAAAAAGTGATCAGTAGTAATATAAACTGGTGTAATCCTTCACACTGTGAACTTCTCCTGATGGCATAAGCAGTCATCCTTAAAAATACAGTGTTCGAATATTGGAAGCACAGAGGGCAACTTTCTGCATCATCTTTAATCTGCCTTGTTTGAAAATTTGAAAAATCACCTGTAGAAATGAGTATGAAATGAAAGCAGGAAAGTGGCTTTTACTGTAATTCACAAAAATAAGAAAAAAATTACTGATTTTTTTTTTTTCTCTTCCCTTCCAAATGGCAGATCTTGTGGGCATAGAGGAAACACAGCTAGAATTGTCATTTCTTCCTTTCTCTGGATGTTGTTTCTGTTGCTTCCTTTGATCTTTGTTTTTTACTTTGCTTTGTGTTTTTTTGTTTTGCATATGATGTTAAATGCATGCTATGCTAGACAGTAGAATCAATTAGGGGGTGGGAGAGAGAGAAGAGTGCGAGTGAGAATGACGCTTCTGTCAGTCCTCTGTGAAGTGTTGTTTTCCTTTCCTCCTGACTAGACTTCTCTCCCCACACTAGCTTTATTCTTGGAGGATACATCAGTGTAGATCCAACTGGAAGTGCATGTGCATCTCAAACACACATGCTTAGAATCTTTACTAGTTCTCCCAAGGTCACAGAAGCACCATGTGCCTCTGAGTTCATATGTACCAGTGTAAGTGGTGGAGAGTTGCGAACCTCCTTCCGTTTTCTTCCTGTCTATTACAAATGTAGAACTTGGACTACAGCTGACCTGCTGTAGTATTTGAAACCTATTTTGTGATGGAACAGTCTACCTAACTTATAGATTGGAACTTTTGATTGGATATGCTGAAATATAAAGAACTGCAAAAATAACTCATTGGTAGAACAGAATGAATTTTTATAGTTCAGGTGTGAGGCCTTTGAAAGTTAAACCCTAGTCTCAAAGCAACAGTTCGGTATGATTATAGGTGGACTTAATAGAAATTGCTTAGTCCTAAGGTAAGGACACACCATAGGGAATGTTCTGTTTGATTCTTCTTTTTCTTCTGCCAGAAGACAAAAACAATATTGAGCTCAAACTGCTCATATCTTGAACAGTCTATGGAAATGACTCTCTGTAAATTCACAACCAGGCATATATGCATTTGCAGTGAGAAAAGATATATAAGAAGGTAGCCACATCGTAATTCATCATCGTGGTTTCTTAAGTGTAAGAGGTATCTTTTCAAGACAGACACTCAATGTTAAGCACACAGTGAGCACACATGCATCTGTCCAAAAGAAAATCTCCAAATCCTAGAACATACCCTTGTCCTTAAATTCAAAGCCTTTTTATTCTTCCTGAAAGACCAGAATGACATTCTGAAACAAACCTTAGGTACACCTAGTACTGACTGTTACTAATACGACTGTCACAACCACTAGGAGTTGAATTTCGTACCACAAATACTGAGTCCTGTGCTACCACCAGATTTTCTACAGTACTAGCTTTGTCATATCTTTCCTTACAGAGAAGAGTGTTCTAAATTGCTGTCTGTGATAAAAATTACTACATCTTTTCTTAAAGATTTATGGCTGTGCAGGTCAGACCCAAGAAGTATGCCAGCTGTTGTCCCCTCCTGAACCATTACTCCTCCTCTTTATCACCCTTCCAAGGAGGCTGTAGGCAGATGAGTTTTCATTACATAAGATGTACAGATATGGAAAATACTCATCATTTATTTAATATGTTTAATTCTTGGCCTGTTGGATTTCATTGGCAGCAGGCAAAGGACTTTGGTACCATTTAGTGGACCTAAGACATATATCCTTGTTTTCCTGTGTCTAGACAGATATAAAAAGTCTGCCCCTTAAGGGTCTGTATAGAATGGACAACTGTAGCTGTTGTGTGAAGGACTCCTACCAGTTGCACCCATACAAAAACCAAAATCCCTCATCAAACAGTCTGCTTTCTTAATAAAAGGTCTGCTCTTCTGGATGAATTGTCCTTTCCAGTTCTCATATAAATTATATGAATTGCTCTCTAAGGTAGTTGATTTCAGAATATGTATGTGAGCATGATGTTAGACAGTGGAAGAGCTACAGTTGTCATCTGTCTGGACTTCTGTAAGGGCTTTGACATGGTCCCCCACAGCAACTTTCTCTCCAAATTGGGGAGATATGAATTTGATGGATAAGGTGGATAAGGAATTGGTTGGTTGTTCATATCCAAAGGATTCGGTCACTGACTTGATGTCCGTATGGAGATCAGTGACAAGTAGTGTCCCTCAGATGTCCTTACTGGGGTCAGTGGTGTTTAATGTCTTAATCAGTGACATAGTGGGATTGAGTGTACCCTCAGCAAGTTTGCAGACAACACCAAGCTGAGTGATGTGGTTGACATGCCTGAGGGATGGGATGCCACCCAGAGTGACCTGAACAAGCTTAAGAAGTAGGCCTGTGAGAACCTCATGAAATTCAACAAGGCCAAGTGCAAGGTCCTGCACCTAGGTCAGGGCAGTCTGTGGTATCAGTATAGGCTGTGAGATGAAGGGATTGGCAGCAGCCCTGCAGATAAGGTGCAGGAGGTACTGGTGGATGAAAAGCTGGACATGAGCCATCAGTGTGTGCTTGCAGCCCAGAAGGCCAACCACATCCTGGACTGCAAAGAAAGAGGCATAGCCAGCAGGTTGAGGAATGTGATTCTGCCCCTCAACTCTGCACTGGTGAGACCCCACCTGGAGTACAGGGTTTAGAGGGCTGGAATGCTTCTGCTGTGAAAAATGGCTGAGAGAGCTGGGGTTGTTCAGCCTGGAGAAGAGAGCTTCAGGGAGACCTTATTGTAGCCTTTCAATACTTAAAGGAGGCTCTATAAGAAAGATGAGGACAATCTTTTTAGCAGTGCCTCTTGTGATAGGTCAAGGGGTAATGGTTTTAAACTAGATAGAAGGCAGAATTTTTTTACACTGAGGGTGGTGAAATGCTGGCACAGGTTGCCCAGAGAGGTGGTAGAAGCCCCATTCCTGGAAGCATTCAAGGTCAGGTTGGATTGGGCTCTGAGCAACCTGTATAGTTGAAGATGTCCCTGCTCACTGCAGGGGAGATGGGACGAGATGACCTTTAAAAGTCCTTTCCAACCCAATACATTCTATATTCTGTATCCTACAGCCATTTTTCTGTGTTGAAAATGGCTTTTTCTGTTTCTGTTGAGTTTGGATAGGGATATGGAGCAGATGCCTACAGGGACCTCATCAAGCAGTGCTCTCTCTTCATCTTCTTCTCCTTACTTCATATACAGGCCCTGTCCTTGGCCATCTTTCCAAGTACTCTTTTCAACAATGCAACTTACTATAAAATAAGGGATTTCTGTTGCTCTGCCTGGTGGACATCATAAAAATAATTCATTTAGAACATAGGGAGAAGGGTTTGCACTTCAAAAAGGAAAAAAAAAAAAAGATAAATGGAGTCTATTCTGTCCTACCTCAGAAGACTGAACATACTGCTTCAGTGTTAGAATGGTGCTTGCTTTATTGAAACTGTTTTTGAAGGCTCTTGATTTGCAGTTTATATACTTTCTTACTGCCTGGTGAGTTCCTCAGGAAATATCTTAGATGGATGGTAGGCCAACCTATTGTTGACATGTGATAGCTGAATTTAGTGTTCACAAATTGTCTCACCATGACAGCAGCACACAGAATTTTAGGGAGAAATAATCAATCTGTATGTGCCTAGCAGGGGAGAGGAACTCCTTTGGAATAGGGAGGAATCAAGTATACCCATGACATTGGCAGATTATTCTGAGTTTACATCTACAAAATATGTTATAATATTGGGACTCAGTAACTGTGTCCCCATTATGAATTCCCCTGTGTCAAAAATAGATGGAAGTTTAATAAAATATAGCAGGCACATGCCAGTCTACAGTAGGATCCACACTGAATGCTCTGTCTTGAAGAACCACAATTTCCCTAGGGTAAGTAAATTATTTCCTTTATGCTTGTTTTCTGATTGAGTAAGAGGAGAGTAGCTAACAGTATGGCAAGAAATTGCCCATCAATTCTTTTGTTTTCTGAAAATGAGTGACTTACTGTAATTGTGACAAACTTGATAAATTCTCATCTTGCTTATAACACTTGTGGAAATGCAGCATGCCTGAACATGAGCTCCTGGGGCAGTCACGTCTCTTAGGCAAATCTTCACTGTTACCAGATAAAACAACCAATGTTTTGCCTCAGCCTTTCTATTGAATTTCTGAATTTTGTACTTTAGACTACTAGCAAAAAATTTTCACAGGAAGTACTACAGAAAAAGGAAACTAAGTGCAGTAAAGTGTTTTGTTATTGACTTGTTTATTCCATAACTATTCCTAAAAAAATAAAATGTTTTTGACCAACTAAACTGATACAGAACATGAGTGGAAAACAGGCAGACAAAATGATGTGCTTCTCTCCTTTCCCTTGAGTGCTTGAATGTAAGCAGAAAGCAAGCTTCAGATTTTCTAATTATGTAAGTGGAAGTTAATTTTTTTTCTACTGAGCAAAAAATATCTTGGGTCTGTTTGTTAGTTCTCTGCTAATAAAAATAACGACCCCTCTTTGACTTGAAAGTCGACCTGGCTTCTCTCAGATGACCTGGTCTAGGGAATCCTGCTGTGGCAGGGGGGTTGGACTAGATGATCTTTTGAGGTCCCTTCCAACTCCTAATAGTCTGTGATTCTGTGATATGGTGCCCTAACTGATCTCTGGTGATACAGATAAGCATGTTTCTTACAAAAAACATGATTTCTGGTGTTGACTTGCTTTGCCTTTCTTGAGTAGCATGAGCTAAGATTACACAAGTGTTGCTAATACTGTATTCAAGAGTTGCAGAATTTCCCTTTCCCTTCTTTTGAAGACAATGAAGTTTCTCTAGTAACATTTTTAAAAAAGGTTCCTGAGATCATAGTGTTCTAAGTGTAGAGGCACTGAAAGTACCAATCCAGACTATTAGAATATAGTCTTGCAAGTGTCTCTCAAAGGTACCAGGATTTACTCTGAATATTAGGGCAGTGTTACTCTTAGTGCTTCTCTTGCATTGAAAAAAAGCAAGTATATTAGCAACTGGAATGTGGAATTAATTTCTTATTGCACTTCCTATGGCTTCTCCTATCTGTCTACTGATTCCAACCCTTTTGGAGATGTACATATAAGAAGACTGGTTTGTGTCCTGAAATAGATTTGTTAATTGAACAAACTCCTTATGCTCAGGGAACTTGTTTATTCATGCAATGTTGGCATCTAGATTCTGGACTGAAAAACTTAGTCTTTTAGTTAAGCTGTTTTGTCTTTTGGGGTTTACATATGTAAAACAGAAGTTTAAAGGAGGTTTGTTTTCTAAATGACAGCTGGTAGCAGCCAGATGTGAAGTGAGCAAATACAGAAGGGTCCAAACCTTAAACCACCCTGCTTAAAGTAGAAAACTAGTAGTTGCTCCTGAAGGAGACAGTTCTAAGAGTAAATATGCAGATTATATATCATAAATTGTAGTAAAATCTTGAAGGAGACAGTTCTAAGAGTAAATATGCAGATTATGTATCATAAACTGTAGTAAAATCTTAAATGGCAAGGCTGTCAGGGAGAAGGAAGAGTAGTATTTCCTCACTGGATTAAGTTTGACCATGATAGGTTAGGAGGATCAGTGTCATACTGGGAAGTGTAGTGCCCCTTACTTGCCCTCTGTGCTGGAGGAGGACGCATGGAGGGGCAGAAACTAACTGGGATGGATCACAGGCTACAAATTGTTCCAAATTTGGGAGTCAGCTTTTTTCTTGTCCCCCTCTTCTGTTGTATTTCAGGTGTGTTGGTATTCTTTTTGCAATAACTCATTTGAGTGCCTGAAGGGGTAGCAATGTTGGATATGTCAGAGTTACTAACTCCTTCGTTTCTCTTCCATGCTTTCTCCTCCTGCAAGGAGCGGAAGGTACTTCATCTTCTGCTGTCTTCGCTTCTTAGCCCTTTTAAGTTATTTGTTGATTTCTAGCATTGTGGCAAGTTTGACTTCTGAATATTTATTTTACCTTTTATTTATATATTAAACTGTAAATGAACTGGTAGTATTTGCTATATACACTTCAGGTAGTGTCTGCTGTGACTATGTTTTTGTTTGATTTTGGTTTTTATTAAAAAAAAACCCCACAACTGATTAATTTTGTGTTACTTTTCCTCCTGTTTTTGTAGGTTTTCATAGAGCTGAATCACATTAAAAAGTGCAATACTGTGAGAGGAGTCTTTGTCCTGGAGGAATTTGGTAATTACATTATTTTGATATTAGGTCTGTATTCACATGGCAGTAACTCACATTTCCAGCCTTCAGTTCAGAGTTGCACTGCAGTTTCAGAGATGGGAGAGAAATGTAGATTGCACATAATGAGTTGCTTGACTGAGAGATGGGTGATTTAACATAAAAATATACACGTTAATTTTCATCATTGGTGGTCTAGGTCTGTTTTGTTAGTAGACAGAGATGATGTTCTGAGTCTTTTGAAGCAAAACAACTGTTAAACTTGAATATGTGTAGGAATTTTCTTTGGTATGTTCCTTTTTTCATCCAAGAAACCACGTTTTTAAGCAGCACTTACTTACAGTTGATCTTTCTCAACACACTATGCTTTCATTACAAAGAATTACTGCTAATTGCAAAGTCTCCTCTTTGCTCTATGTGGAATTTCATTTTGTTGTATGGAGCAGATGATGTTTTGTCAGGTTGTGTTTTATTTATCCTGTGGGTTTTGTTTCAGAGCATGATGGCTAAAGAGTAAAAGAGTAAAGGTTAAGGAGAACAGAGAATTTGTGCTATTTTGGTCAGTTACTGCTCTTACATCTAATCTGCTTACACTCTAGTTTGGGGAAAATAATGTGTTATTATTAAGTGTTAGTGTCAGTCACACTATACTGATATATTCAGAATAGATTCTGAAAAATGCAAGTGTCTTCAGATGCAGCTCTCTGGAAGAGAGATCCACATACTTCACTTGAAAGAGTTCCCAAACCCATATTGATTTATTCTTCCACCCATCTGTGAGACAGTTGTCTAGCTCTTAAGTGTCTGTATGGAATACTTGAAACGACGACAACATTGACAACGTTCTTTCCATAGTTGATCAGCATCCATACTTCAGCTTTTAATCAAAATCTAAATCAACAGCTCCCTTTACCAAAACTCTCACTGAGATTACTAAAATTAATGTCTTTGTCCATAACAATGTGTTGTTTCCTTTCAAAGATTCAAAGTTATAAGGTGTTCAAATGATAAAGCCTTTCTGACTATTGCAGTTTGCTTGTTGTTTACCATAAATTAACCTCACAGAAGTTTGGAAATTGAATTTGTGAGCTTTTTATTCCTGTTTTCTGAAAATGTTGTTCATGGTTCAAATGGTCACATCAGTGTATTTAAACCCTGAAAAAATTCTGATAGTTTAGATGTTCAGAAGTTGTCCACACTTCATGGTTGCATATTCCTTTAATATACGATGTTTTCACCCTAAGGGACGTGATTCATTTTACTTCTTATAGAAATTACTTAAGTCTGTAAGAGATAATTGATGAGTTTCACAAAGAGGAGAGTTCAGAAGCAATAAAATTAGCTTGAAGAATGGCTTTGGCTTCTGAAATCTTCACTGTAGAAGAAATTACTTGGATCAGAAATTAATTGTAGATCGTTTTTTGAGAGGTTTTAACACAGTGTTTCTTTTATATTGCACAAGAAGAAAGACAATGTTTGACATAGTTGTTTCCAGTCAACTTCTATTAATGACCCTGTAATGCAGCATTTAGCCCCTAAATTATGACTGCAATAACTGTAAGAAAAAGAACTTCTTTTTACATAAAATTGTGTAGTCAAGGGACGATTGCAAAAGCTAGAATTGTGATATGGAACTTAGGAAAAGGCAATTCAAAAAGTAATAAAAAATAAATAGGGAGTTGGACACCAGAAGCAAAACCTGAGGAATTTAATTAAAAATACCCTTCTCACAAAATAGAGGTAGCAGACAAAAACCAATTTAAATGTACCCAGTGAGATTTACAATTTGCCCGTCAAGCCAATAAAGAGAAAGAAGATAGGAAGAAAGATGTTGTAGGGGAGCTAACCTTTCTTCTTGTGCAGAGATGAGAGACTACCTTGGAGCTGCTTCTTAAATCATTATGAAGATGAGAACATATGCCAATCTGTCCTGTTCAAGAGAAATTAACATGTTAATTTTTTAATAGTAAACCAACAGCATTCAGCAAAAAACTTGTGTGGGTTTAAGAATGAAGCTATTTAGCTGCGTTAAACATTGTGAATCTTGCAATCAGATTCATTATAGGAGGAGTACAGTGAAGTAGTGTTTCCTCTTAGAAAGGTAGAGAATGGAAAGCATGCATCCTCCAATTGGATGGAAAATACTTCAGTGCAAGATTTGCTTATTGGATTTTGTCAAGCATGAGTGTTCCAGGTTTAGTGGTAACAGAGCAGGAAATTAAAGCTCTGTTTGTGTTAATGCTGGCTTTAGATGGCAGCATCAAAGTCGGAATTGTGATTTCAGAGCAGGATGCAAGCAGAAGTTCAGGAGTTGTTGCCCACAAATGGAAGTGGAGATTTAAGTAAGTGAGGAAATGTAAGGCTCTTCCCTCTGGAATTTGAGTTACTGCTGTGTACTTGTTCTTTACTTTCTTGTGGCCCCTTCAACTGCCGCTGCTATGAAAACCTTCATTCTCCAGCAGGTAAAGTCGTGTCCCCTAAATTCATTCTATGCTAGCGCCATATTTCCATTCAAAGTCTGCAGGATGATGCTTAATAATTTACTCCTTTCATCCACTTAGTTCAACAGCATCAGGAATAATTTTTAATGCTAGAAGAAAAGTGCTTCTGCTAATCTTGTCATTTGAAGCTTGGGTATTTTTTTCCTTTTTTCTTTTTTTTTTTACTTCCTTTTTCTTTGTATTCTGCAGCGGTTGTGCTTTGACTTCTCTGAGTATAAATCCAAACCCATTCTTCTTCCTTTTCCTAACTCAGTTCTCTCAGGAGAATTTTCTCCATAGGAAGGACTGTGAAGGAGTACTTTACTTAAAGGCAACTTACTGACTGTGAAGTGGGGAGACAGTGCTCTCCTGCTCCCTCTCTTCCTTTTCTCAATTATGATGCAGGAGTTCTCTCCTTCCCTCATGGCACAAGGTCCTTGCAGCTTTTCCTTTCCTGCTTTTTGAAGAGTATGTTGAACTTTGAAGGGGCAGTGGGCAGTGAGACTTACACAGCTGTAAAAGTCCTACTCTATTTGGCTGCGTACCAGCCTCACTCCCACCTTATCCCCTGGTGACATGGAGTTAATTTGGAACATCTGGTGCCAATGGGTAAGGTAGCTTGGATGTGGACCTCCTTATCTCCCTGGCTCTAGTAACTGGTATTACTGGGGCAGTGCAGCCTGGGTATGCACTTCCCCTGTTTGTCAGTCCATAATGTAACTGCCAACTCCAAGAAGAGAAAATTGAAAAATCAAACAAAAATGCTGCATTACTTTCTTTACAGTCATAGTCTGTACTTTTCACTAGGTTTTTTTCAAGAATAACAGTACTTTGTCATTGCAGTGGCAGTGGTTTATTTTGGAGGCACTGGTTTATATTTAGAGTACTTTCTCAAACCCAGTCTGCACTGCCTACTTTTGGCCCCTTAAAGTGTGATGTTTCCCTCCAGCGTTTAGCCATGTCGTGTCATAGCTGAAAAGATGACATCTGCATGGTTAGGTTTTGGTGTGGACTTTTCCTGGTTATTCATACTGAACTCATCTGCCTGTTTATTTTCTTGTTGGTAGTACCATGTGTAAGAAAACACCCTTCCTCTATGAACCTGATATGATTTGGTTTTATGTATTTTCTGTATTGCTACTTCTACTTTTTGTTGTTGTTGTGACACAAATTCTATGGTAAATTGCAGCTATTCTGGCAAGAGAAGTGTTGAAAATTGCTCTTGGTATTCCACTGATCTTAACATTTTAAATTTGCCATTTGTATGTTCTTAGTGTGGTCTTTGTTCTCTCCTGGTGATTTCCTGTGATATCTATACAAAGTTTGTAGACCAAATGTGGGTCAAAGGCATAGTTCAGATGCAGTGCACACTCATGGGATGGTGGCAGCTTCTTTTGTATGCATTCCACAATGAGAAGACGACAAATTTTCTCTAGCTGTGTTACATGTGTGTCGTTTCTGTTAGTTTGAGGCAGTGCAAGGGAGCAAGATTAAATTTTCTGGATAATAGATTTTTTTTTTAATCAGTGCCCTAGTCCTCTTTATATATTAAGTCTTCTAGAAATCAACAAGCTGGTATTTTAAAAGTATGTGTAACTGAAATCGGTATTTTATTTTAAGGCAACTTTTTCCAAAGCAATGAATGCTTTCAATGAGTATGTCAGGTAAATACCATCATGTAGCTCCTAAAGTAGAAAGAAGGTCTTGAGAAACTTGAAACAGAGCTGGGAAACAGTTCTCCAGTTTAAAAAATTTTCTCCCTCTGCTCCTTCTTTTCTTTTTCTCACCCCTTCTCCCAATTTCACTAACTTACTACAGAGCGTGTAACAGTTCTTTTGAGATCTGTTATTCAGCAGAGAAGGATTCAAACATCTAAAGGATAAAGTCTTTGGGAATTACATACTGACAGATTCCTGTGGAATTCTTGGGTTTGTTTTGTTGTAGTAGAAATTAATATGTGTCATTAAGCATGTTTTGTCATTATTTTTGCTGTCTAGCAGGAATTAGTATGAGAAAAGCTAGAGCCTCTAAGAAGCATCAAATATCTACTATGGTTTTCCATACAGAGGCAGTGAAATATTTTTGCCAACCTGAGTAATTTATTATTACATTACCAGTATCTTCAAGGACTTATGTAATGTAAATGAAGAGAAGGAAGAGCATCTAGAAGTGAGGGATAGTGAGGTGCCCTATGCCTGCACCTGCTGTCTGTGTGCATCCTTTCCCTTTCCTATGGGAACATTGTGCTATTTCTTTTCCCTTTTCCTCTCGTTTTTTGAACTTCTTGTTTTGTCTCTTGCCCGTCCGGTTTTAGTTCCTGAAACTAAAGAAGTGGTGAGCCACAAGTACAAGACGCCAATGGTGAGTCAACTGAGATGCCTTCTGGTAGCTCTTTAGAGGATATATCGTTACATTTTCATGTGGCAAAAAGAATGACATTGAGATTGTAGGATTTGCAATGCTGATACTGCAGTGAAACACCAGCTGCTCTTCTGTGATGGTTTTCCTTAAGGGAAGACAACAAAACTTGGTGATTGTCATTGCTCTGAAACCAGAAGAACTCGGAGGGAGTGTAGAAAGTGTAGGTGTAAGGTAAAGATGCAAGGTAGCTGGTTTGGCGTCAACTTCAGCACAGTAAGAGCCTGCGGAACTGTTAAATTTAAGAGAGTGCTGAACACAATCAGCAAGACAGATGGAAAGGGAGACTAGTTGACTGGTTCCTAGGCATAAAATGATTGCTAACTGAGTTTATGAAGAATTCCCATTTCCTTGGGAAAGTGAGCAGTGAGGTGCAAGAGAAGAGTATGATATTGATTCCTGCTGTATATGCGAGTTACTACTGTGGTTTTGTGTTCGGTTTTTATAACGTTTTTTGAACCCCAGGAGCTGGTAATGATACTTAGCACTTTTACACATAATAGTTCAGTGATCAGACTTGATCAAAATGATCCATGATCAAAGATCAGACACTTATGAAGAAGAAATAGGACCAACTATTATAATCAGAACTGAAATTTCATCAGTTGTTTTATGTCTGAAGTGCAAGGTGTGCATTTGGTGATTGCATGGAAACTCATAGTCCTTCAAGAGGAGGGAGAGAAAAATTACTTAAAGAAACTAGAAATGTTTTAGAAATAAATGGTTAGAATATATGTAATATAAGAAGCTGATGGCTGTATCTTTTAATAAGAAATGCCAGTTAAATGAAAATTAATTCTATTTTACACAAGTGTTTTAGCTTCTAAAACAAAACATGTTGTTATACTTATTGCCTTTACAAAGATTATAGATGTCAATTTTTCAGGACAAGAACTTTTAAGAACACCAGAATAGCCAGTGTTAGAACTAGGATGTAAAATAAGTCTGTCTTACCTTCACTGAATTATGTGGCCAGTTGCATAATAAAAGAGAATTTTCTGTTAAATAATAGCACACTTAATCAGTTAAAACCAGTAACTTTAGATCTTGCTAATGCTATGTGAAACCTTCTGCTTTAAAGTAGTGATAAAATTGCTTGGCATTCCTGATATGAAACATGCAGTGCTGGGTTGTAGGGTATTTTTAATTTAAACAAATGAACAAACAAAAGCTTGTATTATCCATGGATTCACTAGTATTGGCTTAAAATTACAAGGGTTACCAGTCCATGTACTTTTAAGCATAAAAAGATGGTTGTGAATGAGGAAGAATCCCACTATCTCATGAGTCAAGGTGCAGTACTGGATGTTTAGTTTTAGTCTTTTTAGCTTTTTCAACCCCTCCCAGGAAGTTTCTTTTAACATCATAAAACAGATGAAAAGCAAATATGTAGCATGTTTTTTCTAAAGCCAGCTGGCCAACTTTCTAGCTTAGCCTACTGTTCTTAAAAATGATTAGAATCATACTATCAAGCAACTATTTTTTATTTTATCCTAAAGGAGGTTTTTTATTTGTTGCAAGGCTTTTCTTCTCCATTCATCTCAGTTAGAAGGTAATATGGGACACTTTACTGATTTTTGTCTGCAGGCAGAGTAGTTGTGCCATGAAGGAAGGCATGCAGCAAAATACAAAATGTGCAGTGAATCTTGTAAAACACCAGATCATCTGAATTCCATTATCTCCTTTTCTAAATTCTTGTAGGCTCATGAGATCTGCTACTCTGTGCTGTGTCTCTTCTCTTACGTGGCTGCCATTCGTGGAAGAGAGGCAGAAAACAAAAGCAAACCACCTCGACCAGTTTCCAGTTGATCATGATGTTGGGAAATACCTATCCTTTGGCACTCTGATGTGCACTACTCCCATTTTTACTACAGTTACTGGAGCTCACTTTACTGTCCTCTATGAGAAACTGATTATTTATGTATGACCCTGAAAGTCTTTCCCCATAGAAAAACCTAAGACTTCACTGCTCAGTCTCCTGAGTTCATCCTTAGTGGAATTTTTATATGAGCTGTTAATTCTGAGCATCAGCATCCAGCTGTGAGTGACCTACTCTGGCCATTGCCATTCCTTTTTTCTTAAGATGACTAACAGCTTGAGTTTTGTTGTGGGGTTTTGTTTTGTTGGGTTTTTTTTGTTTTGTTTCTAGTGGTACTTGTTACAGATTAATCACTTTACAACTGCAGACTTCTGCTTTCAGATGCTCTAGTATGTGCACATACTAGAAGCAGTCTGGTCCTCCGTGTTGTTTAAATGTAGTGGTTTTATTGTTTTCCTTCTGTGTTGTTCATTTATACTCGCAAACATGAGTTCTTGTCACAGAGTTCTTCAGACCCTTTTGGTAGAGATGAACAATTTAGGTACCATAGTCTCATGTGACAATTGAAATTTGGCTCTTAAATTGGTTCATCTGTGGAGATGACTGCTTCTCAAGTGGGAAAAGAAGTGGAAGGAGAAGCTTTGAAGGCAGTATGTTGTGAGAAACCCTGACAGCTCATGGATTGTGTGTTTTTTCAAGTAGGAATTTATGTGACATTTATAGGTATCCCAGCAGTAAACAGATGCATATAAGCACTACCTAAAGCAGTTAACCACACTGATTAGAAAATGAATATGGAAATGGAGAACCTGGAAACATTATTGGCAGAAGCACATGGCAGACCCATGTCTTTTTGGGTCTGTAACTATACACAAGATGTTTCTATAGCAACCTGCAGAACATGTTTAAAAGCCCAAAGGATTATGCTATCTACAGATTTTTTAAGCTGTTGCTTTTTTCCAGTCCATACCTGTATCTCAAGGGATCTTGCAAATACTGTGCTAATTTATAATGAAACTCCCACAGTTAAAACTCTGCATCACATTCCTTATTTTAAGTTGGCCAAATATGAATGTTTTTTTGCATTGTTTTTGTTCTTGAACTGTACTGCACTTGTCTGGAAAACTTGTAGGATGCAGGAAGAAGAGACTGCCTAGAGAAAATGTTACATGTAAAATACCTGGGAGAAAAACTGTTATGCAAACTGATATACTGTATGTTTGACAGAATTCTGAGTAAATGCACCCAGAAATAACCTTATTTTGGCTTGGTCAGGGTATCTACTGTTTTGAATGGAGTATATTAGTAATGGCTGAGGAAATGATGTAAATATTATAGTGCCACATCTATTTATAGAAACTGTACAGCTGTCTGAATGTGAAAATAAAATATCATTCAACCAACAACTGATTTTCATCCTCCTGTGCTTTTCTATTGATCCAACTTTTCTGAAATTAATGTAGTTATGTAGAAAACACATCATACACATGTGGAATAATGAAGAAGAAACTATAAATGGAAAATATACATTTCTTTCCACATAGGCAGTTGAAAGTTGTCTTTTTTTTTATTACTACTCTAACATCCATGTAATTTATCTGTTAAATAAAAAGTGTCTAAAAAACATGAATAAGGAAAGCAGACACATCTGAAATATTGGCATTTTTTTTTTTGCACACATGCAAATAGAAGCCACATGTAAAGGATTTTCCATCCATTCCTCACAGAAAGGAAAAATGGAAATTGGCAAATCCTGAAATTAGCCTGCTTGCTATTTAATTTATTTTCTTTCTTTTGTGTTCTAAACCTGTAAATTTTCTTACAGGAATATCTGGATATTTAGCAATTGTACTGTTCTAGTTACTACTATATTACAAGTACAGTTAAAATCCCTTTGGTCTATAATAAGTGTTTCATTTACTGCAATACTGGGTCCCAATTAGGTAAACAATTCTAATTTTTAAATTGTAATCATGTTAGCAGGCCTATTAACATATTCAAACCATTAACATTATAAAATGCTTGGTGATGAAACACTGGCACAGATTACCTAGAGAGGTTGTAGATGCCCCATCCCTGAAAACATTCAAGGTCAGATTGAATGACCCTCTGAGCAACCTGAACTAGTTAAAGATGTCCCTGCTCATTGTAGGGGGCAGGTTTGGACTAGGTGACCTTTAAAGGTGTCTTCCAACCAAAAACATTCTGTGAGTCTGTGAGCTGGCAAACACATTTCCACAGGAGTGTGTGGAGAAGAGCAACATTGTACATCAGCCACCGGCAGTGAGCAGGGCAGATCTGCCTGCTCTGCCTACAGTGGCTGGCACTTGGTCCTTGCACTGGAGCTCCATTCCTCTTCTCAGCTGCAGTGAAATTGTCCAACATAGCTGCAACTGCTAAAATTAGCATGAGATAAAGTCTACTGTATTCTGAACGATTTGCTGCCCTCTGTAGTCCAAGCAGAGGGCATTATTCAATGCATGGCAGGGACATTTCTGCTTTTAACTGAATCCCTTAACTGGGATTAGTGGTGGAGCATTGGAACAGGCTCCCCAGGGAGGCTGTCATGGCCCCTACTCTCACAGAATTTAAGAAGCACTTAGGCACATGGTGTGACTATGGAGTTGTCCTATGCCTAAACAGGAGTTGGACTAGATGATCCTAATGGGTCCCTTCCAACTCTGGCTGTTCTGTGATTCTGAGTCTGAGATGTGGTCCCAAGATGGCACAAACTAAAGACAATGATGACAGGCCCAACTGAGCAAACAACAAAGTCACCTACCAAGTGCATGTGGTCACTGGAAGGGGGGTGAGTGTGAGGGGTGGGGGAAGGTGGGTAGGTGGAGGGGAAGGGGGAGGGAGAGTGTGTGTGTGTGTGTGTCATCCTAAGGGCTTCCCATCACCAAGGACACACTTCACAAAGGTCAACCACAAAAATTCACAGGAACTAAGGCTGCAGTTACAAAGGGGACAAACAAAGCCTGGGGCAATACTTGGCTTGCTGCTCATGATTCCAGTGGCTCTTCTGTGTCTGCAAGCTATTGACATTCAAAGCTGGAACAGAAATCTGCAATGTTTGTGTGAAGCTGGAAGAAAAAACACCACAGCCCAAGCAGAGACCCCCAGAGAAGCACAACTCTAGCATATAGTAACACGTCTGCAGTTAAGACATTTCCTTTGTCAAGCTTCACAGAATCACAGAATATTAGGAGTTGGAAGGGACCTCGAAAGATCATCTAGTCCAACCCCACTGCCACAGCAGGATTCCCTAGACCAGGTCACACAGAAGCGTGTCCAGATCGGGTTTGAATACCTCCATGGAAGGAGACTGCACAACCTCTCTGGGCAGTCTGTGCCAGTGCTCTGGCATCTGAACTGGGAAAACATTTCTGTGTGTATTCACATGGAACCTCCTATGCTTCAGCTTATAACCATTGCCTCTTGTCCTGTCACTGGGCTTCACTGAGAAGAACCTGACCTATCCTCCTGACACCTACCCGTCACATATTTAAAAGCATAGATGAGGTCACCCCTTAGCCTCCTCTTCTCCAAGCTGAAAAGACCCAGCTCCCTCAGCCTTTCCTCATAAGGAACACGTTCCAGCCCCTTCATCATAGCAGTTCCCCATCCTTCCTAAACTGAGAGGCCCAGAACTGGACACAATAGTCCAGATGTCTATCCTCACCAGGATAGAGTAAAGGGGGGAAGAACCTCTCTCGTCCTACTAACCACACCCCTTCTAATACACCCCAGAACACCATTGGCCCTTCTGGCCACAAGAGCACACCGCTGGCTCATGGTCATCCTTCCATCCACCAGAACCCCCAGATCCCTTTCCCCTTCACTGCTCTCCAAAAGCTCAGTCCCCAAGGTATACTGATCCATGGAGTTAGTCTTTCCCAGGTACAAGACTCGACACTTGGCCTTATTGAATTTCATTCAGTTTCTCCCTGCCCAACTCTCCAGCCTAAGTCTCACTGAATGGCCTCAGTACATAATTTATGAAAGGGGGAACACAGTGCAAAACAAACCAAAGCACCTAGTTTCACAGCCCCACTACCCTTAAGCAATTTCCCCTGCTTCTATCCTACCCCATTACCTTAATTGAAACCAACCACAAAGCTTTCAACAGGGAAACAAGGGAAAAAAGAAATAAAGTAAAATAATAAAATAAAAAAAGCAGTTTTACTGCAAATGATGACCTTTACAGCCAGGTTTTCCCCAAGGAAAACAATTTCTGCTTTTCAGCCTTCCCCAGTTAGGCTGGTACAACACATCTCTCAAGGTGGCAGGGTCTCTGGGTTTGATGTAACCTAAATGAAGTCTGTGGGTAGATGCAGCCCTCCAGTGGTGAACATAAAGATACACAGCTATGCTATGTGTTTTCCTGTGTTCCTAAAAACAGAATTGTCATAATCGGCAGCAATACTACTGCTTGTCTCTGTTAATGGTATTTGGGGGTGCCAATGTGCAGACAACATTAAATCCAGCCCTGTTTCTGAGTGGCTACATGGGCTCCATGTCAAGAGAAGGATGGACAGAAGTAAGCACAAAGTTGAGCCACGTGAAGCTTTCAGAGGAGCAAGGCTTCTCTGTGCACAGCTTCATCTGACCCATCATGGTACCCTTCTAAGCCAAGGAGCCCCTCCATCCAGATGCAGGATGTGCCTCAGCACAAGAAACATATAGACCTGTTGGAGTGGGTCCAGATGAGGCCATGAAAACAATCAGAGGGCTGGAACACCTCTGCTATGAAGAAAGGCTAAAAGAGACAAGGTTGTACAGTCTGCAGGAAAGGAGGCTCCAGGGAGACTTTATTGCAGCCTTTCAGTACTTAAAGAGAGCCTATAAGAAAGACAGAGACAGTCTTTATTGCAGGACCTGTTGTGACAGGTCAGGTTGGATGGGATTCTGAGGAACCTGATCTTTTTATAGGTGTCCCTGCTCACTGCAGGGGAGTTGGACTGTATGACTGTTAAAGGTCCAACCCAAAGCATTCTATGATTCTATACCCAGCAATTAGGGCACTCATTCTCAGTCCATAGAGGACATCACTGCTGTTTCACATACCATAATTGCAATGGGCCTCCCATCACCTTTCCATTGAAACACAGTCAATATTGATACTCAGAAGACTTGGGAGATCTTGGTCAGACAGGGGCATTTCTCCCAGCTGTATGGACTAACTCTTCTTTGCAAAGTGTAGGGATTATTTGCTGCTACTTCAGGTCCTTCAAGAAGTGAAAGAAGGAGAGGCAGGACATGGGCCCAGAACAGACAACTTAATTTGCATCTTGTGGCTCTGACAATCATTGTTTTACTTGATGTGAGCACCTGAGCAGAGCCTGGGTCAAGTTTCCACCCACCCTCTTGGCACCAGGGCAAGAAGAGGGTCTGGTGTGAAGAAGACAGAGCAGCTCCTTGCATTTTGTTATGCTAGTGCCAGCTGTTTGCAGTGCTCAGTAACCAGCACATACCATGCTGCTTCTTAAGAGAGCAGAGGAGAAAGAGTTTACACCAAATGAGCAAGATTTAGGGACATTCCGAGTCCAAATGCTAAGAGAAAACTCAAAATGATGTTGCAAAACAGGTACGAAGTAAATCTTCTTTTGGGCTGCCTGTCCTGGGGAAACAAGGTCCTCCAAGCCCCACCCAATCCAGACAGCATCCATCACTGCTCTCATACCTGAACTTGGGTCATGAGTTCTCCCTGCCTAGATTTACACACAGCTCTAATATAGTCTTTTTTCCAGCAATCCTTCAATGTAGCAGTGCCATCTTCAGGCATAGAGCCTGCCCAGCATCCTCTGCTGGAGTAGGGACCAGCCAGGACATGGTGTGCTGCAGGGCAGACTCAAATCCCTAGAGGTATCAACATTTAAGTTATTATCTCCCCATGTTAGCTGCAGCTTGGCCTCGTTTTCCAGCTGATCCCCAGCCTTGAGAGCTGCAAATGCCAGATCCATGTCAGCTTTTTTTAGCCTCATGCAAAATCTCCCTCCCAACCCTCACAGCACTGATTTTTTTCTGTCAGCAGAACCAGGTAAGACACCACTAAGCTGGTGGTCTTATCTTACCACCTAGCACACCATCAGCTCCTGGCCACTACTTCACTCAGACCCTATGTCCCAAGACACAAATTACCAGGTAAAACAATTACATGTGAAGAGCAGCTACGTGGTAGCACAGTGCAAAGCTCCTGTGATGTGGAGTGTCTCCAGGGATGGGTCATCTACTGCCTCTCTGAGCAACCTATGCCAGTGTTTCACCACCCTCAGTGTAAAAAATGTCTTCCTTGTGTCTAGTCTAAATCTCCTCTCCTTTAGTTTAACACCACTAGCTCTTTTTTCTGTTACAACAGGCCTTGTCTCCATCTTTCTAATAGGCTCCCTTTAAGTTCTGAAAGGCCTCTATGAGGTCTCCCTGGAGCCTTCTCCTCTCCAGGCTGTATAACCCCAACTCTTCCAGTCTATCATCATGAGAAAGGTGCTCCAGCCCCCTGATAATTTTCATGGCCTCCTCTGGACCCACTCCAACAAGTCCATGACTTACCATGCTGAGGACTTAATAGGCTGGACACAGTATTCCAAGTACTTACCAGAGCAGAAGGGCAGAATCCTCTCCCATAACCTTCTGACCATGCTGCTTTTATTGCAGCCCAGGATTCACTTGGCCTTTTGGGCTGCAAGCACACATTGTCAGCTCATGTCAAGCTTTTCATCCACCAGTAACCCCAAGTCCTTCTCTGCAGGGGTTCTCTAACTCTCTTCATCCCCCAGCCTGTATTGATACCAGGGTTTGCCCTAATCTGGGAGCAGGACCTTGCCCTTGGCCTTAAACTTCATGAAGTCCATATAGGCCCACTTCTCAGGTCCTGAGCCTCAAAGAATATTGTGGAAGAGCAATGTCAGCTCCTCACCACAAACAGGAGATTGTGGCACCGTAAGGGGGAGAGACATTTACCTTCCCCAACAGCAGATGTTACAAATAACCTTTCTGGCTGCAAACTGGCAACAGTTTCCACTGGGCAGTTTGTTTCAGGAAAAGCCACCTTCTACCAGTAAAAGATACAATTTAGCACCATTCAGCCCAACTGGGGATCACTTACCATCAGTGGCACGTCAGCTGGTGGGCAGCAAGGTCATGTGGCCTGTCCTGCTGTGCTAGAAAAGCCAGGAGGCTGCAATGCTCTGCAGAATGCTTCAAGCAGGAGCTCAAAGCATCATCTCGTTTGGTGAACAGCACTGCTTACCTTAAGGCCTGAATTACTTAAGCCCTGAATACATGGAGCGTGGGGTGTGATGGTGAATTCCCTGGGTCCTGCACCTGATGCTCCAGGAGCCTGGGCTGGTAGTGCCAAGGTAGGACAGCCCAGCAGCTGCTTTGGTTTAAAGTGGCTGCAAATGGCCATAAAGAGTGAAAAAACAAAATGGAACTAAGAGCAAAGAAAGCTCACAGTGGTGGCTTTCACCACCTCTTTTAGCAGCAGAGCAATCTGCATACAGCACTCCACCTTTCAGTTTGCAGCAGAATTAGCCTTGTAGCAGGATGATTCCCACAGCTTTGAAAATATCTGTGGTGGAAAAGTATTTGTGTGGGCTGAACAACATAGCACTGTTGTGCTGGAAGGTGGAAAGCTGCTACACTGCCTTTATTTTCTACACTAAAGCAGTTGTCTTCACAAATAGACCAAGCCCAAGGTTTAGCATTGCCTAACAGTGTAGTGTATCCCCAGAGCCAGCAGCATCCATCAAGGAGGAATTTTGGCCACCTGAATACCTTCTTTTGTGCCAGGGATATGCCACCTTAGCCATTCACTTGTAATGTGGAAATCAGAGAGGTCAAACCTGCAGATATGCAGCATACCTTTTTTTAAGAAGCCCATTCCTCTAAGTCATGCACTTACCCATGCCAAGGTCTGGGTGTTGCTTCCTGGTTGAAAAGAGAGTGGATTAGAGACAGGTAAAGGACTGTGTGTAACAAAGAACATCTCAGAATTTGGGTGGTGGCTGCTTAATCCTGGTAACACCACACTCAAACCAGTAAAGGCCCCAGAACTGGTGGTTTCAGAGCTGTCCTCTGGTTGAAAATACACAGCTCTTCTGTCCTAACACAACACCATTAGAGAAGGAGCTGCTTTGCTGCTGTACCTATGGCAGCTGGTTGCAATGCTTAGCCTTTAAAAAAATTAGCCCTGCAGCCACTAGATAGTCCCTAAGTCCTGGTTGGAGGTGGGTGATGAAGCACCTGCCCATGGAGGGTGTGTCCCTGTGGCTGCCTCACACCTGCCTGTGGAGGGTGTTTCCCTGTGGCTGCCTCAAGAGCCTCCTGCCTGTAGGGGAAAGTTCATTCTTTTATAACTATTCCTCCTTTTTGGTATTCCTTAAATGTTTTCAGGGTTTCATTTCAGCTTCTTCAGGGAAAAGAATCCTAAAGAAAAGCCCTGTAGATGAGGGAGAGAGTGATCTTTCCATTGTAATCAGAATTTTTAGTAAAAATTCCCATTTCCCTGTACTGCTCCAATAGCTACCTATTTCATCTTTGACCCTTCTGCAGCATCTTCTGCAGCCCTATAGAACAGAATTAGAAAAATGCTTCCTTACAAATCTTCAAATAAAGTAAATAAACAAGGAAAGTGAGAAGGGTTTTTGCAGGCCCATGGGCAAGTTTTGGTGCAAATGATGGGATCAGGGCAGGACAAGTGAACAAAAGGGTTTGCACAGCAGCCAGAGGAATTACCCCCCATTCTGCATGTCAGATGGGTCCAGGGTCACCCTCAGGATCCAGGTCTCTCAAAGTATCTGTAGTTTATAATTTTTCCAGGGGATTGATGGAGTTAGAAATCTTTTTTTTAGTAACATTACATGTTACCTTGTAAACCAAACAGCATATATTCAATGGGAGTCCAAATGGTTCAATAGAAATAGATCTTTATTAATACATGCACATCATATGTATATTTAAAATACATATACATTTTTCTACTATTCACTTTAGAAAACAATTTCATAAAAACCTTTAATCAGGTCCCAAGTATTTTAAACATTAAAAAGCCATTTTTTTTTTAAATTATAGAACCAGTAGGTCTTATTCCAATTAAGTGGTGTATAATCACCATGTATTTAACATAATCCAGGCTCATGCATTTCCATAGAAATAGGTGTTCCTTTTTCTGCTTTGTTAGTCATGTCAAATATATGATGATATACTTGACAACACCTGCCACAGTTGTTATATGCAGTTGTGATTCCCTGCTGAGAGCACGCTGCACAGATGGCATTTAAAAGCTGGAGACAACTTTTTTTTTACAACTTTCTGAGTTCCCACGAGGGTGCCTGGTGTTGCAAAAGCAACCCAGAACCCAGAGATGACAGAAACCAGAAAAACAGAGTTATCATGAATGGCGAAGAGGAAAGCAATCTAAGAAAGGAGAGAGGAGGGAATTGCCATATCCCCTCTGTGTTCATGGCAAACTAAGGTCAGGGTCTTGTTTCCCAAGGCCCTGCTGAGTACCAAACTGGATCTGTATAGAGTGCACAGAGTTATCAGCTATAGACAGTTTGCAGATTTACAGGACATATACAAAGGCTCATATGAGGATGGGACTTTAAGGCACGATAGTCCATATACTCAACACATTCATTGAAAACAAAAGTTCAATTTACAGTGCAATATAAATGTATTCCAGAACTCAAGCGGCAGCTCGATAATCACTTTCACTACTAATGAGGCAATTGAGGAGTGCTTCCCCGGGGCGCAGCAGCCCCAGCCCTGCATACACTCATACACATGCTGAGCGTCAAGTACACAAGGAGCCTCTCTGCCGCTGGCGAGAGGATCTCTGCCAAGGAACCTAGGTGATAACAGCAGTGTTTACAGGATCAGGGCCCTAAGATGTTGGGGTGTCTGCCCCAGGTCGTACAGGCAAAGATGGCCCACCGCTGAGCCAGGCTGCTTCTGGTATGAACACCTCTCACAGCACCCTCCAGCCTCAGCTCAGGGAGGTGACTCAATGCACCCACCCATGGAGCAACCACCACCCCTTATGCAGCCAGGATCAGGCCCAGCATTTACAGCCAGGTAGGGAAAAGCGGCACAAAGAAAACTTAACTCACTGAAATGCTAATTACAGTCAAGTGTGCTGCTGTTCTGAGAGGAAAACGAATTGTCCTAAGCCAGTCATTTTCAAAATGATCAGCTGTCATTACCAAGTCTGTCCTTGTCACCCTGCTCGTCTGTATTCTTTCTGATGAATATACTATCTCCAAGGCAACTGAATCAAAGGGAAGCAAGGACTTTCTTTACATACAGTGCAAACATAGCCCATATGTGGGAGTTCCTAATGCAGTCATAATAGAATACATATATATATATATATATATCTCACTGAAAGTTGACCACCTACAGACAGATTCACACATCAGAAGTCAGAAGAGCTGAATTGTAGCTAAAAAGCCAAAAAAGAAAAATCACTGTATGTAGCTATATTAAAATGCTGGGACCCGGTAACTTGGTAACCGAATGTGAAAATCAGTATATAATTCCAAAAGTGTCAAATTAAACATTTCAGGAGTAACTTGCAATGTTATTGCACCTTTTTCCTTCTTCATCACCCCATAAACTGTGGGATTTAAGCACTAAAGTAGAACATTTCAGATCCACTTTTCAACAACATGAATCACTGTGCAAAGCAGAAGGCAGTAAAAACTTGAGCAGGCTTAAAATATCTAGAATTGTGAACTTTTGATTCAATTTCATATCAAAAAGTCAACTATAAAAAAACCCAATTTGTTTTCTAGAAAGAAACAATTCATTTTAGCAGCTCTTAGAGCAAGGAGAAATTAAAAAAAATCAGAAAATATTTTTTGTTCAGGAAAACAACACATTAGAAAAACATGAGTAAAATATCATCCTCTTTCACTGATAGCCCAAGGAGTTTTGTTATCTGGCCCAGATTTTTGTCTGTCTTATCTGTTCAGTCATCATAACACGATGGGCAAGAAAGCATTTGTCTTTTCCAGCAGGCAAAAAAAGTTACTCTTCAGAGATGAATCTGACAGGGGCAATGTTGGGGGGTTTTTTTTTCAGCTGAGGTTAAAGGCTTTAATTGTACTGAGATTTCTCATTCCACAAAAACATTATTAATTTTATGTAAAAAGTTTTGTTTATTCAGAACCATCCTATGAATATAATAAAGTAGGTCAGTGAGAGTTAAAAAAGCATTTTAGCATTTCATGGAGCTGCTAGATCATTATGAATTCAGATGAAAACGGACCTGAAGAAAAAAATATGCATAAATCAGATCACTTCTAGAAGAAAATGACATAGTTTGAAAAATCAGAAGACAGAAGTCATTTTCCTTTACCTCCTCACAGGCCTTTAATGTCCCCACCTGTGCCCCTAGGCCCACAGGAGCCTTTTAAAGTGCCAGCCAAAGCCAGAGAGCTCTGTGGGGAATAACAGCACCTCTCTAATAGCCATTGTACCACCAGCCCACATGGCAGATGGGTTTCACTGCCAGCTTTTACTAGTGGCATTAGGGCCTGTTCCACACACTTGAGAATTAACTTGGCCTTTCTCATCTGGCCACTGTCAACATGGATATGGCCACTTTCAGCTGGAGATTTCCTAAACTGAGTTTTTCTTCCAAACTTCCCAAATGAGACTGTAACCATTCACATGATGTGGGGCTGGTGCAAGCCCAGGGACAGCAGGAGTACAACCACACATTGCCAAGCAGCTCTGACACCGAATCACACTGACTGAGGGTTTAAAGTCACCCTTTTGTAAGAGACAAGTAAATATGCCTTATCTCAAAATAAACCCCAAACCCTGAATATTCATCATGACTAATAGCACCTCCTGAAGAGCATTGCCCTGTTTTTCCAGCCTTCCCACAATATCTGTGCTGTTTATGTTCTCCATTTTGCAGGTTATCCTTGTTTTGAATTAGACTGTTGCCTGGTTAGGCTTTTTTGTGGTTCCCCTCTCCTCCCCCCATTTGAAATTATGTGTCTGGATTTCACTGTTTCCTTCTGTTTCCTAATATGTACTGGCTTCTACCTACTGATCCTGGAGTTAACTTTGCTCTTCACCTCTCCTGCCTTTGCCTTTCTGTCTTTTCTCCTGCACTAATGGGTGCCTGAGAGCTGTGGGGATACATGCAATACAGACAACTAGGATGCTTTAAAAGCAGGGTTACAGGAGGAATCCTACATGAAGCACGTCCCTGGCAAACAATGGCATTTGTTCATACTGTATAATGCTTCAGAAATAGCATCAGCCACATCTGCATGAGCAAAGCCTTTCAAAAGAAAAAATAAGTTTCTCAGATACACATCTGGCTCTAGCTGAGTTGTGCTGTTATTTACTTTGCTTTAAAGCTTTAGAGGGGTGATAGCCAGCAAGGCAAAGCCTATTTCTTCACTCTAAGCCAACAGATCTCTAGGACTTTGACAAACTTTGGAACATCTTGTGTATTTGTTCAGCAATTCTGGGATGCAAGTCACCTGCAGGTGAACTGCAGGTGTATCGGTAAGGGGCAGTTTACAGGCTCCCTCATCACATTTCCCCAGGTTATAGTGCAATCTCTGCTTTTGACCCCATTTCTGGAGAATCATTTTTTCCCTTATGTTACTCTTTGGCATTTTCATGACATAGCTTTGGCAGCTGTAGAACTTTCCACTTGTAGTCACCAAGTTGCTGAACATCTCTGATGTCATAGCTTGTGAAATATATATTTACATATTCTAAAATTAATTCATAGATCGAAATTAGACATTTCACTTAACCTGAAACACTATTACTAATACTGAGCAGTTTCATCAGAAGAATCTCTGAGACCTTACCAGCATCTGTCAGATACATTCATTCTCTATCTATGAGAGTTATCATTGTTTTTCTGCCTTTTATATCCCACATAAAAAGAAATTGCTGCCTGTTCCCAATGTGAACCTCTGGCCAAACAGCAAATTAACATGCAAAGTAGTATCAGGGAAACAGTTAGGGAGAGAATCAAATAAGATTAAGGAAAAACACTGAGGACGGGCTGAAGAAACAATCTTTTTTGTGGGTTATTCTGGTTTGTGTTAGAATAGCAAAGTAGATACCAGCTGAGAGATAAGTAAAAGGTGAATACAATTATTAAAAAAGACAGCCAACCAAAAAACTCATAAAAAACAAAACCTTGCAAATCTCAGTATGGAGTCTTATGTAAGTAGGGAGTTAAGTCTCTGAAAATCCTAAACAAAAGGCTATTTCCTTTGGCACTAACTCCTTCATGGTCAAAGCATTTCTCAAATAAACTTTCTATCTATACCTTTACAAGTAACTTGCATTTTACTCCTCACTGTTAGACTACTCTACTGCTTTGGGGGCTTCCCTTCCACCAGGGATAGCATAATTTAACTGCAAAATGATTCTGAACACCTGTATCTACACGCAGATAACTTAAAACACATCGCACACAGTCTCTGCGGATAAGGACCTCAGTATTGCACCTGCTCTGTGTGTATGTCAAGGTACTTCATAACCAGGGGGTTAACAGCAGGGACTGCAGAGCATTATTCAAAGTACCTTCCACTCAGCTTGGAACGCATCTGCCTTTGATCACAAGTATATCTGCAATTAGTGCCTCATCCTTAACATCTCAATAAACAGTTCAAGCATTCAGAAACAAACATCAGTGGGTCTAACAGCTACTTTAATTCATTTTATAAATAAGCAATTGAGAATTTTGCTCCAAGTGGCTGCTCGTGTAGCCCATTCCATAAACGGCGTTCTCTGCAGAGTAAGGCACGATGCGATACGAGTGCAGCTCTTCATAGTAGAGCGACTGGGAACAGCACTCCTGGACCATAAACTTCAGCCGTTTTCGTGCATCAGAGTAAGCAGTCCTATAACATGGAGCCTCCTTAAAGTATTCATAGCTCTCCCTCTCTGTCTCTAGGTGAATCTTCCTCAACAGATTGTTAATTAATACAGACCTTCGGAGATAGGCCTCAGGGTCATCCAGGAATCGGAGTTTCTGGAGAGAAAGTTTTAGAATACAAGTCCTGTCCTCAGGTAGTATCAGGTTCTGTGGAGTAAAGAGCAAGCAAATAGATCTTAAGCATCAAGAAATGAAACTGGGGGAGGATGGCATTTGGAATGAGACAGCTACTCACTTTTGGACAATACTCATGGTAATCTTGATGTAAATGTTCCTCTTCTGCATATTTTCTCTTAAAGTAGGCTACTTTCGACGTCGTTAATGTCTTTGGTAGGCCCCGATCAGATCAGCTCTGCACAAAACAAGAAGAAAAAGAGGCTTGGTAACCCTTGCTGCACATGAACTGGTTCTGGGTGTGTGAGAGAAGGAGGGGCCTGAAGGAAGGATGCAGCCAGGATGACACTTGGCCTTGACCTGCAACCCTCAACCCACTGGAAAAACAATCAAGTGTCTGGCAAATGTGAAGGCATTTCTGAGCCACCTCCCTGAGGCTTGCCAGCACAGCAAGCTCTGCTCTGCAGTAGTGACCACAGCACTGGACATGTGCTACCACTGCCAGGCAGGGTCTCCAAGTCCTACAAACCAAACTGGGTACCCCTAGCCAGCCACAGCCTCACAGAGCAGGACAAGAGACATGCCCAAGCCAAGGAAGTCTCCATGCACTGCTGGAGGGACTAGAATAGGGCCACCTTTCTGCAGAACAGGGGTCCCTGTGCCATGCTGTCATGCATGTGGGACAAGGGATGGATTTTAATTTCCACACACCATACACAGATCTGTGTCTTCCCTGGAAAACCAACACAGAACATATTCACTAGATGGTAGTGTAGTCCCAGAGAAGCAGGAGAGCCCCAGCTCCGTGGGAGGGTGACGAAGCTTGTTTGGTCTCTGGGTTGCTTCTGGTTTTTGGGGCACAGAGCATAGAGGCTCAACCTTTGGGCTAAAAGAAGGCACTATTGGCCTTTTGTCCTGTGACAAGAGCCCAGTGGAGGTCTGCTCCCCTAGAGCAGAGCCCTGTAGAGGACCTCAGCACACCCACAGCTGGGCCTGGCTGGTTGCACCGAGCTCACTTGCCTCTATGGAAATGTGACACGGTGCTAATGCAGTGTCATAATGAGAAACACAACTTTGTTGATTCCATATGATGAACACTGGATCCCTGTGAAAGCCAGGACTGGGTTTTGCCTTTCTGTTCACTAGACAATACAAGGAAGCATGTGCATTTGTGGGTGGCATTGTCACCTCCCAAATCCTCTCCTTTGTAAGAAACGTATGTTGCTTGCCTTTAGATACACTTCTTTTAAAAAAAACATTACTATGCTGACACTTGAAGGCAGTCAAGGGAAAGAAGGTACCCAGAGCCACATTTCAGAATAACTAGTTCAAAGCCAGGTCCTATGGGACATGTTTTCTTCCCCAAATTGAGATCTCCTTATGGGGTCATTTGAAACTTGGGTTTTCTGAGGGGGAAAAAAAAATAAAAAGGACTGCTTCTCTGCCACAGTAGAAAAGCTGAAAGATATTGCACGGCCAAAACATGGACCTCGTGTTACTGGAAGGATCCTCCCATGGGGCACAGGGAGCTCCTTGAGTCTTAGCTGCACATCTTGAGTCTTAGATACATAATTATTTCAGGGACTGATGGCATCTCTCCTTCCCTGGCAGGAAGGAGTTATGTGCTCTCCCTTCCTTTACATCAAAAAGCCACAGGAAGCTGCTGAAGGAGAAATCCCCTCATAACAGAGTCGTCTTTTCTCCTTGAATTTCAAGTCTGTGAGAATGGAGGTTTCCCATAACTGATGTTACAAATCTGGGCAGAAAACTCTTCACCTCATCTGTAGCCAAGCCCCCAGCCCTGCTCCAGGACCCAGTCCAACATGGACTGCATAGAGCAGTAGCATCCCCAGGAGAGGGACCATTGCTCTAGCAGTGGGAAAACACTACATTTAGTCAACATCGACCACCTCACACAGCAGATATGTTGTCTGCATCAACCTCAGCTTTCAAGGTCAAGGGTATGGCTATGGTCTTCACTGCTCTGTTAGCACTGAGTAGCTGCAAAAAGTGGTTTCAGTTCATATGCAGCCACCTTCACTGCTTACAGGTTTTATTGTAGTATTTGAATTACACTACAGCCTCAACATCCTGGACATTTAATTACTCTGATATTAAGTTCTCCTAGGTGAAAAACCCACTGCTGCGTTATCTGAACATGATCACAAATGCTTTTAGCCTCCATTTATCCTCCCAGCACTGTGGGATGGGAGAACATTACAGTTTTCTTCACACTACTCTGAGGCAGACAGAGGTATAGAAAGATGAAATGACATTCCTGTGGCCACCCAGGCTGTCAGGGCTGGGAAAGGAGCCAAACATAGCACACAGGCTGATGAGCCAACCAGGGACCCATCCTTCTCCTTCGAATCAAGCCTTTGAATGCTAAAACTCTCTCCCTGGTCATTTTCACTGAAAGGGCTGAAAGCCCAGACCTAGAACTGCCTGAGTGCAGCACAAACAGAAAATCAGCCCAAGTGCAGGGGCAAGACAGGCAAGCAGAGCGTGCAGAGCATCACAGCTCAGTCCTCTGGCTCCACCGACACTGTGCTAACCTCCCTCCTGCTGCTCCTGGCTGCAGGAATCCCTCTCCCTGTCCCAGAGAAAGAGGATAACATTCAGCATCCCTTGAGTATGGCTGACCCTGGAGACATCAGCAAACAGTAGGGAGCCAGGACAAGGCAAGGAGAGCTGGAGTGGAGAGCCCTGGCACCGGGAGGGAGGGAGGGAGGGAAAGGAGGGAAGGAAGAAGGAAAGGAAAGAGGGAGGGAAGGACGAAAGGAAGGAGGAAGAGATACTTAATAACACATGCCGTGGGCTGGGGGCTGATGCTGGCTGGCTGCAGATGGAAAGAATTGTACTTTGCAGGGGAACACATATAAACATTCTGGCAGTGGGTTCATTAAGCATCCAATTGACACCCCTTTTCTAGGGTTACATTAAGCACCAGCCTGGGACATACCCCTTGGGTGCAAAGTGATCAGCTGTATTTTATTTCCTAAAGACCTTACATCACACAAAGTGGCACAGTTATAACAGCATCCACAATTTGCTTTAGTAGCAAGGAAAGGAAATGAACCCCAAGAGCACCTCTGAGCTATAGAATTGGTTTCAAATGTGTTCCCATTTCTAAGTGAAAGGCTACATTCTAAGAGCAAAGTAGCCACAAGCTGCTCAATACCACACTAGGTGTTAGCAAATTCCAACAATTCCAAATCTGTAGGACACAGGGCACCCATATCCCCAGCCCAGAAGGTCCCACAGGTTGCCACAGGTGGCTCAACTTCTCCCTCCTGTCTCTGGGAGGGAAGGGGTGCTGCCTATATGCCTGCGGTGACAGGACAAGAAAGTGAACCCAGGGCAAGTGAGTCCTGTAGCAGAGCAGCTCCACAGAAGCTCAAGGTCTGTTCTTGTTCTCAGTGTAGCTGCGATCTCACCACCGCCTGTCTTATTGTCACCATCATCTTTTGTGGCTGCTGGTGACATCCACACATCTGTCTGCACATGCAGGGGAACAAGAGCACGACCTGCACTCTTGACACAAGCACTGATGCTAAAGCCTACAAAGGGCACACCTCCCTGCATGAGGCTTGCAAGGACCAAGCCTTTCTCCAATACTTAGCTTGAAAGTCAGAGCAGCCTAGCTCCGTGCGTGCCTAAGGACTGCTTGGCCAGGGTTACAGGCATACAAGGCTGTAGTAATGCCGCAGTGAATCAGACCCCTAGTGTTTTGTTTAAATATAAACATATTGAATCAGTGCTTTTTATGGAGAAGGCTATTCCTGTGAGCCAAGTGTTTTGACAGTTACAGCAAGGTGGTATGAGTCACTGCCTTTGCCTCAGTCAAGCTTGGAGACAGATACATCTTAATCCCATTATGTTTTTTTTTTTCAGCACTACACCACAAGTCAAGGCACAGGGCCAACTATCCCCACAGGGACTAACCAGCGTCGCGCTGAGTCCTGCGCGTCAGGTTTGTCCTTCCAGCGTAGATGAACCTGTGAGAAGCACATTCAGCATCCTGCCAGCATTCAGCTGCAAGCCCTCTGCTGCTCGCCAAGGACTCGGTAAAATTTGCCACAGCCTGGGCTCTGGAGCCACAGGGCAAGGGCTGCCTGCTCATGCTGGCCAGTGTTTACACCCCGCCAGTGCGTGCCTGCTCTGAATGCGCAGCACATCGGAGCGCAGCGGTTGGAGCTGCCATTAACACTAATGGAAGTTTGAAACGTAAATCCCACATGCAGCAGTGAGGGAATAGATGCCTCTCAAATACGTCTCAAGCTTGGATCTCTCAAACACAGCTTTGTGAAGGCTTTAATTGTACTTTCAAAAGAGCAAAATGTGCCTGTTCCTATTTATTTCTCCAGGAATAATTACAGTGCTATATGGCTTGATATCCACAGAGTTATTAGGCATGTTTGGACAGAAGGTTATCTTATCTAAATTGGGCTGGAGATTGATTTATAACACAGCAACTTCACAGTTGAACTGCAAATGGCAAGAAATTCTTTTCACCTGGCCCCTGCGCTTCCTCATCACCCCAGTGACAGGAGTCCCTCTTCGGCATGAATTAGTGTCGGGTGATTTCCACAGGGCTGCAAGCTAGCCCAGACAGGAGGCAAGATGGGGTTTAACAAATGGTTGAACAGCCAGGAAAAACACAACAAAGCTTGTGCTTTTCTATGTCAGGCAACACAGAGGGATCTGTGAGTCCCTGCATCCTGCCCCAGAGCTTGCATGTGAGACCTTGGGAGTGTTCCCACATCTGCCTGTGCCTCCACCTCTCCTACCTTTCCTTTGGAAGAAAATCCATCCCTACCTGCTTGTGCTGCAGTGAAAGGGGTTGTACGAACAGGTACTATTGGCTTGTTGCTGCAGACATCTGCAGGGGGTAAGCACAGAGGCTTGCTTGCCAAGACAGACCTGTGATGCTGGAAGGGGGTGAGTCAATGTGCCGGTGCCCTGCAGAGTTTCCTCTTGCAGTGTAAGGGAGGATAATCAATATGCAAGCTAAAGCTGGCTGAGGCAGAAACCATTTCTGAGCATCTCTTGTACATATAGATGGAAAACCTAAAGCTTCTGAGCACACAGAACTTGACATTTATTGCCAGCACGAGACGTGACTTTGACATGACAGGAAATATCATCACGTCCTTGCAACTGTTGGCAAACTGCAGTGATAAATTCCCCTGCCTGTAACCTTAGAAGCACTTGCAATTAGGGACTGCTCAGCTGAAACCTTCCTCTGACTTCATATGCTATGCTGCTGCATTTCCCCTTTACAGGAGCAGGAAAAGCAGCTGGTCCCACTGTGGGATTCCCAGGTGATAATGCAAAGCTACCAGACCACAGGCAGATGAACATGTGGATCGAAAACACATGCCAGCTCCAGGATTTGACACAGACTCACGATGTATCTCAGTCCTTCTAGAGTATCGAGTCTTATTCCTCACTCTGGCAAGGACAGCCTCCTCAAACTGACCCACAGAAAGGTGGGGACCCACAGCCATGCTCTTGTCTACTGGAGGGAGCTGCTGGCTTTGCTTTTTATAATTGCTTTTCTTTTAGTTTGCTAATTGCTTTGCAGGTCTCCCTAATTGCAGATTCTCCCTGGGCACTTGAGTGCAAGGCACAAACATCTAAAGAGTTCTCATGAGTGCATGAAAACCCAAGACCTGGTGACTGACTATTCCCATCTTGCTCCTTGTAGTCCCACTGCTTTTCTCAATAGAATAAAATTGTATTTCCAGCTTCACCCCCCCTTCAGCCCTAATCCAAGTATTTTCCCTCATCAGTCAAGCCCAAACAGCTGAAGTCTGGAAGCTTGTCACTTACTTGAGGATGCAGAATCAATCTGCAAAGGGTCTCTCTGGGATGATCTCAGCAGCTCTGGTAAGATTTCCTCCTTGCACGAGCTCAGCAAGCATTTCTGGCAGCACAGCACTGCTGAATGGTTACCTGCTGTGGTGGATCAAGGAGAAACACACATGGTTCAGGTGGCAAAGTCAGGACATAGAGAGCAAGTAGCTGGACCGCAAGAGAGGAAAGTGCTATTTCAGCAGCCCTACAGCACTTAAGAGCAGGAAAAATAAGAGTTCTGATATCACATCCAATTCTCTAAGTTTGACTGTGCTTTCTGGGCTTCCTTTCAAACATCAGGAAAGTAAAATAGAACATTAAGAAAAATCATTTCAGTCTCTCAGTGGTATAGCTGTAATCCTCTCAGAGCAAATGCTGTAAAAATACAGCTTGCTCCTCTAAACATCCGGAAGTTTCCTGAGCTAGAAGATGATTACTGCCCTGAACACCACCTCTTAAAATGGCACATTATTTTCTCCATTAATTCTTGTCAGTCTCAGAGGAAAGCTAAAGGGTTGCTGTTACAACCACACCATTTAAGTAGTACCATTAGTTTCCTACCACACACAACACACACATGTCCACACTGCCTGCAGAGTAATACAGGTCTGGGGAAAGTCAGATTACCATTTTTGTTTGTCAGAATTACCTCAGCCTGCATGTCTCAGTGTTTGCCTTACAGACAGCAGAGTTTTTAGTCTGCAAGCAGATGCAGCAGCATCTGCCTGATGCCCTCTCTTCTGGGAGGAATATTTGGCATGCTGTAGTAAGAATATTTCCCACTCCAGGGGATATTGATTACAGATATACATGTGCATACCCAAACTCTGCACTTTTACATGTGTGCACAGAGACACTCACACTTTGTGTGTGCATGAATAAAAATAAACCAGTCTAAATCCTGCAAGAGGGAAAGAAAAAGAGAGCATGGATGTGTGTGTATTCATGTCTCGCAGCTATACGACATCTATATTTAGATCGTTGTCTCATCCCAGAGGATGACACTTCGCTAACAGGCAATGAAAGAGGGGCTATGGTTACTTTTCAGAGTTCAGGTTTGACGGTAAAAAGATGTCTCTGGTTAAAATGATCTTTCATAGAGCAGCATAAGAGTCTAGCTGAGCAGCAGGAACTTCTGCCCACAGCCCATAGTGCTGCAGGAGGAGTGACAAGCCTTCCTCTCAGCTCTTTGCCCTCTTCCACCATGCAGCAAAGCTGAGAGCTCACAAACACGTACAAAACTTACTCCATGCCAACAGCTACCTGCTAAAGCCGTTTGGGCAGACCCCACCAGCAAAGCCCCGCACCAGCTCACTGCCATGGACAACCCCACAGCTCGCTGTCCCCGACCACCACCAGCTCAATGCACTCACCCAGCGAGCCCTGGCTCCAGAGGGAGAGCTGCTCCCGTCCTTTCCTCCCTGCCCGGAATCGCCTGCTACTCCTGGAGGAGGTGGTGGTGGAGGTGGTTGTGGAGGTGGCAGCTCCTGCGGGTCCCTGCAGCCACTGAGGAGCGCATCACCTCCCGGCCACAGCCCGCGGAGGTGGGTGCCCAGAGGTTCCCGGCGCGGATTGGTCCAGCGGGAGCAGATGTTGCTCGGTTGCTAGGAGTGTTGCTAGGAGACACTAACGCTATTACCATCACTGGGAGGGAGGGCGGGAGGAACTGAGAGAGAGAGGGAGAGAGAGAGAAAGAGAGGGAGGGAAGAAGGGAGAGAAGGAGGGGAAGAATAGGAGGGAGAGAAGGAAGGGAATAATAGGAGGGAGAGAAGGAAGGGAATAATAGGAGGGAGAGAAGGACTGAGGGAAGGAAGAATAGGAGGGATGAGAAGGAGGATATCCCGCCACCGGGAACGTCCACGGCGGGAGGGGACGGCAAGGGACGCTGGGCTGCTCGGTGAGTCGGATGGTGGAGCAGATGCCGTGGCTCAGAGCTGGAAAGGTTGTGAGGAGCTGCCTGCGGGGTCGAGTCAGAGGATGAGGATGTGAAATGCTAGAGCTGGGATGGGGGACGACGAGATGGCAGCCCTGCTCAGAGCTGCAGCCGCAGTGGAAGAGCCGAGGGGTAATGGGTGCCCACTTCAGGGCGAGATTGGGAAACAACCTGGAAGGACTAGACGGAGTGACGACTCCAGTTAGGGACTGCTGGCTGTAAGAGCTGAGAGCCGAGCTCCTCTCCTCTCTCTCGGGGTCACGCTCATCTTCCTTCCTGACTTACGTTGCTCTCCCTCTTCCCCATGCCCACCGCCATATTTTGGGACATTGGTTTCGCCTGAGCCTTTGAGATGCTCTGCTAACGTTGCCCTGCACCTAAGCCTAGCACACACACCTATGACCTCCACAGAGACACCACAGCACTATGAAATCCCACTGGCAGAAATTGGGATTGCTACAGCAGTAGAAGCCACACAGCAAAACAATCCAAACCAAACAGCAGGACACTATGAGGTGATACAACTCCTATCTCTCAGACAGGTGGGAGGATTTTACTGCTGAGCACCCTCCTTATGTGGTAGTAGGTGGGATATCAGGCTCAGCAAGGGTCCAGCCAGCAAGGCTCAGAAAAAGTTTAAAATGAGTAAGTAAAATCTTACCTGCGTAAGACACTGTGAACAAAGAGGGAAAATTCCCTGCCAAAGATCCTAACTTTACAGGTAGACACTGACAGATAGGAGAAAAAAAACCTCACAACAAATCCAAACCCAACCCAACCAAAAAAGCCCCCCAAGCAACCCCTAAACCCTCACTGTTTCTTCAGCCTCATGCTCATGCCACAGCCACTCCCATCTGAGCAGTCATTTACTCCAGCCCATGTCCCACCCTACTACCAAAGGTGACTCAAAGAGCCAGTGCCAAAACCAAGGCAAGGTGCTATGGGAATACATCCATTTTGTTAGCATCTGAAGCTCCTAAATGATCCCCTGTTCTCTTGTGATCTGCAAGATGGTTGTCACATGCATATCTTATCTAGCCATGTCATTACTAGTGGGACACATAGAGCTCCCCTCCTTCTGGTTGCTCCAGGGTCTCCATGAAGGTCCTGCAGAGCAGCAGGCACCAGGTTCTTCTCCCTCTTACACAGTGGCAATGGAGGAACACTTCATTTAGCATTCACCTAATCAATACCTCATCCAAATCAGGCCCAAGTCCCAGCTAATGCATGTCAACATGGCAGCCTCAAACCAGCCACTCCGTGGGCTTTCAGAGTCTGGTTGTACTTGGTACTCAGTATGCACTGACATGCACATGCACACACACAGCTCCTCTGGTCTTTGCAGTTTGAGAAAAGATCAGTCACGGCCATATACTTATTTCAAATTATCTTTGAGCTCTGCTTTTATTGAGAAGTCAAATGAACTCAAACTAATTTCAGATTTGAATTTTCTAGGACAATAGGAAGGCACTGGAATTTAATTGATTTTGATTACCTGCCTTATTATTATGCTGCCAGTACTGATAGTTCAGGTTGGGGTAATTTTAAATTTACTGTGAGATGAATCTGACATTTCTCTGCTGCTGAATAAAGGACTCGAACGATTCTTCAGCTCTTCACAAAGATGTCATAATTAATTCAGCAATATCACTTCTGTAAGCAGAGATAGAAAAGGAAGACACAGAAGCACCTATTTTATGTCTAAGAGCTGAATGAACGACAGGCTCACTTACTCCAGTCTTCCTGAAATTGATTGCATTTTTTTTAACATTCCACACAGTTTCTGCTGCAAAGACATATCTTCCCCTCTCCTGTCAGCACACAAGTAGGACTCATTAGTTGACAATAATATACAGCCAAAAGGTCAGCTAATCTTTCCCCAGCTGGCTCCAAGAAGCACTTCCATTCCCTGATCAGCCCAGAGAAAATTCTTTTGCAATCCAAGTCCAGCTGTTTTTCTTTGTCCCCTTTCTAAGGGGACAGAGAGCATAGCAAACCAGATCCCCTGCCAGTATAAACCAGCACTGCTCTGCGGGCTGAAATGGACCTTCATCAGGATGAACAGCAGATGTTCCATTCCACCCCATCCTACCTCATCCCCTTCCTCTTGCCATGGGAGCACAACAGATCATCCATCTCCCCTCCTCTGAAGAGGAGATTTCTCCTCTGCCAGGGATGCCTGATTAGGAATTGCTGCCCAGCTGAAGCACATGATGATGTAATGCAATGGAAATTAAACAGAACTGTGAACGGGGACCAAAGTCTCTGTTGACAGTGATATTATTTGAGAAGATAAGACTTTAAATGTGTACTGCTCAAGATAAAACCTGGACAGGCAGACAATAGAAAAGTAGCCTTTTTTAAAGAAAAGTCTTTGAAAGCAAGATTGCCAGGCATAGCCAGTGCTATAATAAATACATGTTTTTAAATGCTTTAGAGCAATTGGGAATATAAACCCCCAGAACATTAGTATTTATTTTAGCTACCTCAGAGAATGAGGAAAAATTAGTTCGTTCATTTCAAAGCAGTTACATCTCCTCAAACCAACTGTTAACTGGAAAATGAATTAAATTAATGTGCCCTTTTGAATTTAAGCACCAAACATTTGGTAAGATGTGTGCATAAAAGCATCAGTCCTTCCAGGCAGCATATACCTACACAGGTATTCTATTCCTAAACACAGCACGCAGAAGGTATTTTCAAAAGATAAAGGTACCTGAAATGTTTAGCATTTGTACCTGAAACACTGAGCAGTTTCAGATGTGATGAGTTACAACCTGGACTAATTTTTATCCTTCACCTCTCTGATCTTCAACAGACAAAGACCCTCAAAGGCTTTCCTAGCCATTAGGTTGTCGCAGCAAACAGAAATGAGTAGCTCCAGTTTCTGGACTCGATTCATGTCTCCCAAAGTTTCGCCAGCCTTCCAGGGACCGAATGACTTGGGAGGATAATCCTGCCTACATCTAAAATGCAGCCTTTGCATTTCATTCTAAAAGACCAGCTCTTTCTGTTTTTACTGTAACAGAACCCTATTTTTCTGCTCTATCTTCCAGCTCATTGTACAAGAAAATTTGTCTGTATTTTAAAATTTGTTAACTTAAAAAATATTTTTACATTTCAAAACCTTCAAAAACCTTCAGAAACAAGCTGAGAAAGAACAGAAATAATGACCTATGTTCCTACACTTTCTGCTCTTTAACCCCTCCATCCTTCTCACCACCATTAAGCAAATGCCACCACATCCCCTTGGACACCTCTGGCTCAAACAGAGACAGCACAAAAGGAAGCTGCATGCCATCACGATGGACCAGCTGACCAACCCTCTACCTTGGTCAGCAAACCCACTGCTTTCTTCTTCTCTGTACATGATCCTATGGCAGGTGACAAAATTTGCAGAACCGTTAATTGTCTTTGAGACAGTTTTACACTTCTTCCAAATGTGATAGAAATTGGCCAACCTGTTAAAAAATGAGGATAGTGGAAGAGAGACTGGTGAGGAGACAGATGGCAGACAGCTCAGCTTCTTTAGCCTCAAGTGAGTTGATTGAGAAGTGGGAATGCTTTCAACCTTTCATGAAAAATGATATCACCCTTCCGCTGAAATTCAAAACTTAGTTTCCCGACATTAAAATATGACTTTTCCAACTGGTCAAAACTAGGATGATGTCAGGGATGTCTTGGCAAAACAATACTTGGTGCTTTGCCAAGGAATGAAGCCACTCTGAGCACAGAATTAAACTGCAGCTGGAGGCAGAACAGGATAATGAGAACAATCAAACAAAACAGCTGAGAGTCACTGGGGAGCCCACCAGGACCCACTCCTGCTTGTGCTAACAGCAGGAGTCCCAGCAAGATAGCACAAGTGGATTGCTAAGCCCATCATCCTATCTGCATGGCAGTGGTGTACACCAAGCACACAGAAAACTTGAGCATTTTGCCACTGATTTTATGGGCAGCCTCATGCAGGCCAAGCTGCCCAAATCTCTCCTGGAGTTCAATGCTGGCAGCTTCACTGAACTTGCACAGAAACACTGTCAAGCCTGCCCAGAGGAATAAGATGAAACCCACTCTGATTAGCCCTATGCTGGTGATCAGTCTGAGAAAACCCACCCACTGTGGCAATACCACCAGCTCCTCTGTCACCACACAGCAGCTGAGGACATTGTGAGGCTGTAGGTGCAGTGAAGCAAGTGTGGTGTCCCCAGAGGTGCTCAGGTCCTTCAGAGTAGTTGCCAGTACAGCTCAGCATTGGGTTCATATAGGAGAAATAGTGTGGAGTTGGGGGAGAAAGTCAGGCTGGTTGATGGGCAGGGTGAATTTTAAGAGGTTTTCAGAAAAATGCATGGAGTGAAACAGTGTTATGAATAATCAGGCCAGGAAAGTTTTGCCTGGTACCAACTAGGGCCATGCCACCACCCCAGAAGCAGCACTCGCCTGAGCTCTCAAACCCCAGAGCAACTTGCAGACAGTGTCTGGTTCTGCAGATCTTGCTCTGTGCCCAGAGGAACTGTTGGGCTGAGTGTAGCCCAGAGCAAACCCTCCAGCCCCCCTCTGCAACCAGACCCTGAGGTCTCCATAAGTGTAAAACTTCACCAGCACTTTCCCACCCTCACCCCTCTCAGCTGAGCATGGTCATCCCACTGCTAGTCCTTAGCAAAACATGTATTTCATCACCTGTTTGCACCAGGAAGGGGGAGTTTTTCTGAACTCCCTCATGTCTCTCAAGCCTCCCAGCATACCCCATTTCCCTGCCACCTTCCAGATGAAGGGCTCTGGGCTAGGTTTTCCATGTACCCAGACACAGCTCGTATCAGCTGTCATTGCTGAGGTTTCCAGGGACTGAAGCTACCAACTGTTGCCAGAAAAAGAAACTCTATTTCTGGGCTGGTCCTGGAAAGCCAGCCCTGTGGATGCCAGCAGGGATTCAGAAATTGTGGTTCCTCATGTCTCCCTCAAAGATAGCACTGCTATTCTGAGAGGAACAAACTACTCCCAGTCCAAAAATCAATGATTTGGAAATTTTTTTATCTTCTGTCTTAATGTGGGTGTGGACTATAACTGTGACCTGTAAGAAGTACACAAATGCATCATGACCAAAGGAATGTGCAAGCATAAGTGGCCACCAGATAAAGACATACCCTTCACCAATGTGGGTGTGTGCCTGGCGTTCTATCAGCCCAGTTTCAGCTATCCAGCCCAACCCTTCAGCTCTTGTGTTTCCAAAGCAAGACACATCCACCCCATGGCGACCCCAGCCGATACAGGGGCATCCCTCCACAAGGTCAGGATGTCAACAAAGCTGGATCTACCCACTGGAGACACAGTGGTGACATTGACCCTCACAATGGTGCAGGCACCAATGCATCCACAGGTGTATAGAAGAAACTGTGGCTGGGGGACTACCACTAAGTTGGTGCGAGAGGCTGATTCCCCAGCTCCTGTCAGGGTCTGGATGAGAGACAGGGGGAGGCAGAAACATGGCAAGGCACAGGAACCTCTTCACTCCCCCATAGCTCCCCATCAGCCTCTCTCTGCTGCTTCAGGGCCCCTCTGTCCATGGGGATGGACAAGGGACCAAGGTGGATGGATATTTCCCATTCCTCCCAGTTATGCATTATGCACTGGACACCTGTATCTTTGTTCTGAACAAAACACATCCACCTCTCCTAGATGCATATTCACTTGGTTCTGCCACAATATGGACAAAAAGGAAGATAGGCTGGTTTTGCATGTCTACATGAGCCATCTGCTGCTATTTTATTGATAAAACCCCATAACAACAGCATTCACCATAACAAAATAGGACTGTTCTTAAGGTGTGGATGGTTGTATGTGTGTGGGGATAATTTCAGTCCAGAATTCTGTAGAAGCTGTGTTTAATGCTTTTTTTTCCTCAGTCAGATATCATCTAGACATTAACATTCCTAATGCAGCATATAATTAGCAAGAGGCAATATATTGTATGATCATGCACGTTAGCACTTAAGTAGAATAAAAATGTTTCATTGTCAAGTACATGAAAAGCTAAGAATAAACCGGTATCACTCTTCCTGTTGAACACCCAAACATCTTTTCATCATATTTTTCATCTTTTTTATCTTTTTTATCACTCCAGCTACCTCTTTCAATCAAACACACAGAAAGCAAGTGAAACGATTCTCATACCATTCTGGTCGCCCCACTAGTCAATTCCAGCCATTTATTAACTAGATTGAGGGTACAATTTTCAGTGCAAATCTTTGAACTTTACAAAAGAGAAAAGGGCATATGAATTTGTTTCTTACAACCTTCACAGTAGGAACAAGTCTCTTTTTATAGATATATTTATAATAAAAAATAATTTAGCAATAAATTCAAGTTCTAGAAGGCTTTCTTCTGTACTGACAGAAGTTAGGAACTTGGCATTTGCATTAATTTGTCTGTATTGTTTTTATTTAAAGTGATCAATTTGTAGATAAATTTTGTGCTTGTACATTCCAGGCTGGGAAAGAAGAGCTGAGATCTCTATTACTCTTGATGCATCCTCAGCCACAAGCCTGAATTAATACCAACTGTTTTGCTACTTACTGTGCTGAAGGTACAACAGCTACGAAAGAAAACCCCTTAAAGGTAGATTATTCTACTAAACACCAGGAAGGAGATGCAGTAAATGTGTTTACAATGCTGTCCTGCAGCAGCACACCTCAGCAGCAATGGATGTCCACCCACACAGGTCGTGGACGGGAAGGACATACTTCCAATACACAAAGAAGCAAATACACACTAAAGATAACTTACTATATACAGTCTATTTAAATCAGTAGTCAAATATACATTGAGATGTGCCTCATGCAAATACCTGGTGGCACCCTACCACAAAACCATCTATGTGCACACATATATAAATGTCATACAGTATTTAAATGGAAAGTCTACCTACTTCATTTACTCTACTTGACAAACAAAACCCTCTGCTGGGAAAACGTCAGTGAAGTTACAGCTGAGAATACAGCCCAGCAAGACAAAAAGCACAGTAGTGCCAGTAGAGGACTACAGGAAAGATGTGGTACCTCTTTAACTGGAAAACTTGTTCTTGAGGTGCCACGTAGTGACAGCAAGAGGTTGGAGGATAGGTTTTATCTTGAGCACCATGAACACAAAATATTGCTACTAGGCACAGATCTTTCTTGGAGCAGACCTCAACAGATACTAATGAGTGAATGAGAGGTGTGATGGTGGACACAGGGTGAAAAAAAAGCACTTGGAAAGTGTTAACAAGACACAAGAGGGATCAGGACATCTGGCAAAATTATATGATTTTTCCTAGCTGCTAATGAAGAGAGAAATTTGTAATGTTCTCCTAAGTCTGAGAAATTGAGAGAGAGGGAAGCATTTGGCACAACAAAATGCCTTCATGGGAGGTTGAGCTAATTAATGGTTGTGAACTCAGGAAAGAAGCTAGCTTTTGTCTCAATCCTGAATTCTTCTTGTTCTTCACCCATGACCAAGATCAGCTTTTTGCTTTTTGTTACTCAATGAGATTAGCCCAGGCTGGGTATGATGTTACAGGGGATAAACACCTCCAGAATATTTGGTATCTGTTTGACTGTCACCCATTACAGCTGGGAGGAAACACAAGAGCCAGGAGATAATGTTCTCACTTCCTTGCACCTGCAGCTGCCCAAGGAGCTGTGATTTCTGTTAAATCACTTTCATTAACTAAAACCTAACAACTTGCTTTCCAATCTAGAGATGAGCGACTAACAGGTCTGAATGGAGCTTCATAGCTCCCATCTGGCTTTTGGCTCTCCAACTATTTTCCAATCTCAGATTCCTAATGCTCACTGGATGCAACATAGTGACCATACAGTTCTCTGTTGTGCAAGATCATATGGACTACCACAGCCTACCTGCATCACCGTCAGTCAGAAGACTTCCTTCTGCTTCATCACAGTACTTTGTAGAACTCAGGTTTTCATGTCCCTGTGGTGGGCAATACCCAAATCCCATGCAGGTTCCCAAGCTGAGATCAAAAGTCTCAATGGACTCTTATCTGCCTTCTACATGCACCGAGTTTTCCCTGCTCTGTGTAGAAAGACCTGTCTAGTGACAGAGTTTAATGCAGGCTGTTCAGCTCTGCAGCAAGATCTCAGAATTCCTCCTCCCATGACAAACTGAGGAGCAGAAGGGGAAAAAATCTCACCTTCAGTCTTCTATTTTGGGGGAGCAGCACAGAGAGAGCCCAACCCGCAGGTCTCCTCTTACACCCTCATTTGTACAGATGGCTTGTGTAAAGAAGAGAGGGATTGTAACACTAGAAGAGATGAATGGTATCTACCAAGTTCTTTATCCAGGCTACAGTATTGACCTATATCTGCTTCATAAAGGTGAAAAAACATGGATAGCTGTGTGGGTTGAGTGGGAACATCTTCCTGCTGCCAGCTGGCAAACAGCTTGGGGATTACAGCATAAGGATTAATAGCCTTTGTCATTTGCAAGTGCAGATGCTAACCTTACTCACATGACAGACTGATCTTCTTTGGATTCTGTGCCTGGTTGCTGTTCCAGAAAGATGACCTTGGGCTGCTGTGAGAGACAAAATATTTACACATTCATTTCTTAAGGCCTACAGTGTAGGCTGCAGGAAAACACAAGCTCATTCTGCACTGGAGGAAAAAAACCCAAACCCAAACAAACTCTTTCTTCAGCAGATCTGGAGCTCAAGAAAAACACAGCAAAACTGAGTTTCAGCTCAGGCTGGATGCCACTACAGCCTGGCTGTGCTGCTTTCTGGAGTGGAAATTGAGCAAACTCCCAGCTCTACAGCAGCACAACCGCACCAAGAACCTCCCTCCCAGACACTGGTTGGGGTTTTCATTACTTAGAATCACAGAATCATCACAGCTGGAAAGGACCTTCAAGATCATCAAGTCCAACCGATAGCCCTACACTACTGTTACCCCTAAACCATCCCCCTAAGTGCCACATCTACTCCAGGGATGGTGACGCCACCACTTCCTGGGCAGCCTATTCCAATACTTCACCTCTCTTTCAGTGAAGAAATTTTTCCTAATATCTAATGTAAACCTGGCACAACTTGAACCCATTCCCTCTAGTCCTATTGCTAGTCACGAGGGAGAAGAGGCCAACACTCACCTCCCTACAACCTCCTTTAAGGTAACTGAAGAGAGCGATAAGGTCTCCCCTCAGCCTCCTCTTCTCCTCTTTCTGTCTACTTGCATGACACCTCATTAAATCTGTACCAGATTCCAGATAAACACCTAAACCCACTATGTTGAATTATCCTGTATGTCTTTCCAAGCTTTAGGATCTGTCAGCTTCTGGCTGCTTTTATCACAGAAGCAGATCAGCTGGGAGCCAGCATCACTGCCTGGGGGATGTGGATGGATTTGTTGAGGTAAAAACTTGCCTCATTCAAAGTGTGAGCTCTGCTACAAACCGTGGCTGCTTATTTATCTTTTTTTCTTTCCCCCCCCCCCCACCCCGAGCCATAGTTGCAAACATCACACTTAGTACATTTTAAATGGAAAGTGGATGCTCCTGCATACTAATTCCTTCAAGCTCTGTTGTTCTTTTACAGAACACAACACTTATGAGGGAAAAAAAAAACCGAAGAAAACAAACACAGAACAGGTTGTTTCCTCTGTCATTACCTTGGTCCACACTGAGGTGATTGGGTGTCACTGCTTCGTAATTACTGAAGTATCACAGCCCAACCATCAAGCTTCAAAATCCACAAGCTGATTAGAGATCAAAGAGGCATGAGCATCTTAACTTTAAGGTGACCCTTCTAGGAGTCAGTTCCCCTTGAGCCCACGGGTAATGCAATAGGGAAGGCCATATTCTTTGCTCAGCCTTTCTGTCCACCTTTTGTGCTGAAGGGCAGAAGGCAGCTGAGAGGCAGAGAGATGAAATGCAGTGATCATACAGATTAAAGATGATGATAAATATGGGAGTGGAAAGAAAGCTCTGCAGGCACACTAGCTCCAAGGTCATCGCCTGCTTCAACTGAAGGAGAAAATGAACTGCCACCAGAGGAAATGCCTGCTCCTCTGCCAAGCTGCCACCTCAGGCTTTATGCTGGAGAAATGATCAATAACAGCTGGCAGCCTTTGGTCCTGTGTGTCCAAGAACATCTAAAGGCATTCATGTCTGAAGATCAGTCGACTACGTAAAGCACCATATAACTTCTCGGGATCTGCAGCAGCTAAAAATATACCGAAGTATTGTCCGTGTGCCCCAGGAGCTGCACAACTCACATTACCCCGCAAGGGAAATGCAGACAGGTGAGAGCGACAGGAGCGAGCAGGCCACAGCAGGCTCCAGGTAATTAAAGACACTGGTAAAAAGGAAACTCAAACAAATCAAACCACGTAGCAGACGATCCAGGTAAAGCCTTTACAAAGGGGCCCTTCAATCAGCTATAACTCAGTGGGCTAAAAGAGGAACTCATTTCTGTGGGCATCAGTTGAAAGTCACCATTATCACAAGGAATATAAACGTGGTGAGATCATTCTGTTCTGTTGTTGATACACATTAAAACCAAAAAAATAGAATAGCAACTGAGAGCCTAGCAGGACAGGGGCGTGCTGGCTGGAGAGAGACCAAGGAAGGAACAGACTGCTGTGTGAAATACAGAGATGGATCCAGAGCACTTGCCCACAATATGCTGGGCTTATGCCAGTGCAGTTAATTCCTTCCCACACAACAGTTTTGTGGGTTTTCAGGTTTGTGTTTTGTTAGTGGGTTTTTTTTCTCCTTTTCAAGAGAAGAAAATTCAAATAAGCTACAAAGGGATTCCAGACAGTGGTGTCAGAAAGGGATGAATTATCTTAGAAAACATGACTGCATTAGGAAACCTCCATAGTCTGGACTTGCAAGGGCCTAAGCATTCCCAGAACCAGGTCAGTGTGGTTCAGCAGGTTCAGCAAGTTTTCCTGCTTGCTGAACTCCTCATGTCCCTCTCACAGCTCTTCTGCCCCCTCGGAGTCCCACAGAAGCAGGAATCAGGCATCAGCATCCGCAACCAGGTGGAGAGAGGCCAGTGGTGCACAGGGCCCCAACTCTACTGACAATCGCCAACAGCAAGCCAAGTGCAAGTCAAGATTCCCAAGAAATGGAAACCTTTCTGGAAATTCAGACTTGTCAGCCACTTCTAAATGAAACAAGGGGTTAAAGCAGTGACTGAAAGGTATTTACATAGGAAAGACCATGAGCACAGGCCCAGCCTGTATCAATATTAGCAATGACTAATTCAATCTGCCAACGGGAAGCATTACAGGAGCTCTGGAATATGGGGGAGCTGCTTTAAAAGCCTGCATGTCACAGTCAATACTGAAAAGAAAAATAAACCACAAAAGCAACAAAAATCCCAAAATACAGCTAGCAAGCATGAACACCCCCAGCACTGTGTTTATCCTGAGATTCCTAAATTCCTCCATTGCTTCAGTAGGAACTCAAGGTACCCCACAAATGCACTGCTCAAGACACAGATGTGCTAACAGGTTTAGCAGCAGCTCCAAAAACCCAATGCTTCCCTTGCATCCCCTTTTCTCTTCCTTCTAATTTTATCTGCTAAAACATGAGGCCAAAATGTTGTTGCAAGGATGCAGTGACCTGCTTCCATTGGAGAGCAGTTTTAACATGTACTCATATATTAACTTACACTAAGTAAGCTATTTTCACTTGCTTTCCTCTGACTCACGGTACTCTACACTGAAATTATATATTAAAATTCAATTCCCTTAATGCTGTGTCTTCAGAAAAGATCTTGATGTGAAAACGACATGGAAGTCCAAAACCAGTCTACTTCATTGCTTTTTAAAATGATCTTTACCAATATTTTTTTAATAACACTGTTATAAATCTGGGTTATCTTCAGTTGACTGTTGAAACACATTACCTTATGCTTTTCCCCTAGGTAATCATTAAGCATAAGCAACACTTTGCATGCTCAAGAACTTAGGAAGAGAATCTCAGTAAGTTTATTATACATACACATCCAGATAGTGACATTAATTATAAACACTTGCATATACATTTTATGCAGTTCAGGAAAAAGATGCAAAAATTGGAAAATAACAGAAATCAGCAAATGCACCTTTTGAATTGGGCTGTTTCCTCTAGTGTTTTTCCAGAAGAAAAGCACACGATAAACATTTCTATTCTGCTGGTTACCACTCAGATGCTCATCTTCTCTCACAGAGGTAACACAGCAGCATTAACAGGGCAGTCAAAAATACAGCTGAGCTGTATTTGGGTTATATCCTGCTTTGTGATAGAAAGCCCCAGTAGTGCAAAGTGTCAGTTCATCTAGGCAGTGGAGGAAAACCCTCCTGCATAGGATACCCACCAGTCTCACCAGGAAAATGATGCTCAGACAGGTAAGTTATAACAATCTATAAAACCATGGCCTGTAGAATAACTTGTATCACCTATCCTAGAAGTCCTTCTGCACGCAGATTATTCTGCCTGCCTCATGAGGACCGACAAAGCCTGTGTGTATGACATAGAGTGATAACCTGTTTGTATCACACCACTGCCCGGCAGGGTCTGGCTCACCTTGGATGTGATACAAACCAGCATCAAGGCTCAATTTTGGTCAAACAGCCAGCGCCAAAATTTGCACTTACATTTGCACAGCACCATTGAAAGGAAGGAGATGGCTGTGGGGCAGTAGGAGGCAGAATTTGGTGCCAGGTGTCAGAAAATGACAAAAACAAGACATGAAGTCATTCAGTGCAGACAAACCTTTTCAGCAAAATGTTTCCTGTGTGTTGCTTTCATCAGCAGGAATGGAGAAATGCCAGTCCTCTCCTAGAGAGCGCTGAGAATGGGAGTTCAGGGAGGTGATACTGTCTGAAGAACTCAGCACCTTACTGCTGCCACACCATCACTAGAATAGAGGACAGACAGCCTCTGCTGTGTCACACCCAGCATCACAGCAGCTAACAACTGCTAAACTTTCAATAGTCAAGTAGCAAATTAAGACATGTCCCCTGTCCATCATCTCCACGACTTCAACTCACAGAGACAGGAAAACAATTAAAATGGAAAATGACAATATAGTCTGAAAAGTAACTACAAAAAAGTGTCATCACCTCATCCAGCAAGCTTGCTCCTTGTTTGTTTTCAGCTAGAGGCAAGAAATGTAATGATTTTGTCTGATGTTATTTCAGCAGAGCCAGCAGCCCTTTGAGAGGGGTCCCCTGGATCCTGCAGGAGAACTCACCCTGAGGATGCAGTGAGATGGTCTGGCATCCTCTACTGCTCAGTATTCCAAAAGAAGTTGCTTTTCAGATCCCAAGAATATATTACAGGACAGCACATCTGAAGAAGAGCCCTCAGCAAACTCAGCTGTGCTTAACTGAATCTCAGAGAAACATGGATCTGAAGCCTTCTTGTGTAATGCTCACAGAAATGCTTTTCTGAATGAATCTCACTTTTAAAAAAGCAAAGTTACACATGGGCAAAATGATGCAGAAAACAGGGATTCAGGCACAAAGGTGGATGTGTAGCTTATTCTGGTCTTTTTTGGTATTCCTGATGACAGAAGCCATGAATTTCAAGTTAGCATTTCAACATGCATTGTATCCTTGCAATATAAAACAGATGCTAGTTATCTCTCGTGCAAACCTATGGTAATGCAGGCTAATAAGTGCAAAGGATGCCTAATTAAAAATACTGGTAGTGTTCAGATCTAATAGCAATTGTTAGTACAGGAGAACAGTAGTAATGTCTAGGCACTTAAAAGTTGACATTGAAGAGTGCTTTCCCATGCTGCCTGAAAAATAAATCACTCAGTCTACAGGGGTATCAAATGCTTTTTTCTAGGACTTAGGATAATAAAAGGGAGAGAACACAATCTGCATGCAGGCTAGCCTTTCTGTCAGCTATCTGCGTGTCAAGAATGTTTGCAAACTTTATTACTATAAATAAGGGGAGGAAGGAAAGACAGAGTTTATACCAGAAGAAAACATTATCAAAATCAGTCCATGATGAAGCCCATGATAAAATGAGCAAGACAATGACCAGGGAAAGAATTTTGTAGATGGTCTCATTGCTTCTCCCTTGGGTTAATTATTTGTATGTAGAAAACACAGGACAAACTGGAAAGATGTAAACTTGCTTCCCAGGCCTTGTCATCTTTAACACCCATGACTGCTGACACTGTAAAGTCAGGTCAAGGTGTCCATGACCTGTCAGAGCACAGTGCTTCCCGTGAGATAGCTGTTTTCTGCTGACTGAGAACAAGGGAAGGCAGCCCATAGTCCCAGAAGCCACAGGACCCCTAGTCCTAACCACTAGGACTCCAGTAGTGTGTGCCACCTGCAGACCTGTGTACCCTTCGATTCCTTCATTTCCTGCCAATGACTTTGCTCTTCCTCTCCACTGCTGTTCTGACCCATGGAAATCCAGCCAATCATCTCCTTGCGCTTCATGCTGCGTCTGTTGTATATGGAGATCATGAGAGTGACATCAGAGAGCTGGAAGAGAGCAACCTGGAAGATGAAAGTTTCCTTGTAGACAGGGTTGGGCTGTCCTCGACGTACGGACGTCTTGCAGTGAGATATCTCCTGACCCACAGAGTTGAGGAGGCAGAGCTTTCCATAGGTGTCTAGGATAAAAGAGAGGGAATAATATGTTTGGCACAGGTGACAGACTAAATCACAGAATGGTAGGGGTTGAAGGGGACCTCAAAAGATTATCCAGTCTAACCCCCCCCCGGCCAGAGCAGGATTCCCTAGAGTAGGTCACACAGGAAATGAAAGCTGCAACAGTTAAAACACACCCCAAAACCCTCCAAGTAGAGCATTTTTTTCTGCAGTGAATAACAGATGAGAGCTTGACTGGTGTCCTTAGTAAAATCCATGGGACAAGAAGCAGCAGGTAAAAGCAACTCTTAGATTTCTTCATATTCAGCTGGGAGAGAAAGGAAGGAAACCAATGTGTGTTTCAGCCCTACTCTCTTGGAAATATCAGTAAATCTGGTTCCCAAACTTAGCAAACCTGTCTAAGACCAACCACAACTGTGAGGGTTTTTATGGATTCTCCAGATCAAATGGCGTGTCTCCAATCTTTCCCTTCTCTGCCCTCGCAATCAAGCTTTGTTGAGGCTGTCTTAGCAGTGCTTCCCTTGGCTGCACTTCCCTCTCCACCACTCTCCTTTGGAAGAATGCCTCTATGACCAATTATTTGAGATAGCAAAAAAAAAGGTCCTGAAAAAGAGGGAAAGGAACCTGCATAACACATTGAAATGATTTATCTCATATGATACTTTCAAAGCTTTATCCAAATTCTTATCTTAGTTTTTTTTGTTCACTATTTAAGTCAATACAAGGAATAAAAATGCCTGGTAGATACAGAGAAGGAATGATCCACGGCAGTGTTCTTATAAATCCACTTAAAACTCTTGCTGCCTCCTCCATTAATTAGCTCACCTCTGCTATGTGGTCACTAATACTGTGATCTCAAGAGCTCTGTGGTCCCAATGTTCCACAGATCCAGCTCAGTGCAAGTTTTCCCCTTGCTCTGCATGTGACAGATCACTTGGCTAGAAGAGTCCCCTCCTGACTCCTACCATAATCTGTGCCTGAGTTTCTGCAAGTGAGTATTATTTCAGAGTGTGCTGAAGATACGAAATAAATAACAAGCCTCCATCTCTTGTCTACAGCATGTCTATCCTCTTCTGTTCCTGTTTGATGTGCTATTTTACGCACTTATCTACTGAGCAACACAAGGTGTGAAATTGCACTTCAGGTGTGAAAACACTTCTGTGTCTCCAAAGCAGGGCTTTCCGCTCCTCTCAAACTGTTCCACTGAAAAAGCTGGCAGGAGACTGACAATTAAGGAGCAAATTGTGAGCCTGCACAGCTGTACAGCTATCAGGTTACGGTGGGGAAAGTTCAGTCCAGTCATTAGCTGGGGGTGCCAGCACGGCTCCCAGCTCCGATGCTGGAGATGAAGTAGATCTTGCCAACAAAGACCTACCTGATAGACAGAAAAGCATAGCATTGACATGGAATAGCTTCCTGATTGTGTCTGGGAAGAAAAGAACTGATTTGTCAACAGGTGGACTAATTCCAACAGTAATAGTCAATGTTGGTGGTGCTGAGGGACTAAAATCCATAACAACTTCAGACCCATCAGAAACACAAAACCCAAGATAGGACTCTTTCTTCCAGCTCAACTCAGTGTGAAACCACCCAAGATAACTACCAGACACAATCTCTTGCAGTAGTTGTAGAGATGTCACTTTGCTTTGCACTGACAAACCACAACATGCACCGAAGCATTCCTCATGTGGAAGTCCTGGTTGCTGGTTTGAGGCTGTGGGCTACTCCCTGGAAACAAAGGTAAGTGGGGAGTAAAGGTTTTATGGGGGTTTTTTAATGTATTCACATTTTGGGTTTTTTTCCCCCTGAGAAAAGTATTTCAAAATAGTGAAAAAACTCCACCAGGCTGATTTTTAAAGACAAACCATCAGCTAATTAGTAGAATTCCTCTGTTTGAATTTTAAACTTTTCCTTTCTTTCCAATTAAAAGCTTACATTTTCTACATAACTCCAGTGCATTTTACAAACCAATGCCATTTCCAGGCAGAAAGTTCAAGGGGCTTGTTTCTGCTGACATGCAAGACAGGTGAGTGCTGAGACCTTGGAATTAATGGAGATAGAAGCCTATAGAAGATATTTGCTCCTGGCCCAATATCTCAGTTTTTCTCTGAGTATGTCCTTGTTGTCATACTGCTTTCCCCACTACCCTCTGAGAACTGCTTTGCTGAGGGTGAAGGCAGTTATTTGAGATCACAGTAGGGGCTGGAAATAGTCAGCAACGGCAGAGCTGGGGCATGGAGCAGCACTGGAAATGTCCTGCCACTTGGACTCCTAGAGGGGTTTCCTTGGCTGTTTCCTTGGAGAAGCAGCATGCAACCAAGCACTGTTACAAACACCCTCACTGCCATCCCATCTGAGCATGGCAATGTGCAACATAACTAACAGCAGATGAAGGACTATTTTAGCTTACCTTCCTTTGCTACTTGAGGGAAAGGTCACCCACAAGTGTCTATATCTCTTCTTCTGAGAAGACAATTGGAAGACTGAGGTGTAGATTTTCCTCTCAGTAAACCTTCCTATCATCCTTCCTTCTGACTGCTGCCAGTATTGGCAGCTCAGGTGGAATTCATTGCACCTAACTGCAGGCACATTCATTTGAGCAGTCCCCAAAGGAATCAACCAATTTATAACCAACCACCAAAGAAGCATATAGCTTAATTCTGCAGAAATCTAGTAGATGCTACCGTTACAGATGATTTAGACTTTAACACTAAAGCAAGTGCCACAGCTAAAACACCTCACAGAACAGTGTTTCAGGATGTCCCAGTAAATTTTCCAGGTGATGAATAGATGAGTCAAACTCTAGGATGTCACATCCTTGACTGAGGCCTCAACTTTTGCAGGTGAGGAGCAAGATAGCTGGCTTTACCAATGGCTTAAACCCAAGAGATACCAAAATCAGAAAATTAGGCTTTTTCTTTAATGCACATCAGATCTGTTGCATAATTCTGCACCAAGGCCCTGCCTATCCAGTACTAAGGTCAGTGGGATTCTGCACATATCGTCTGGATCAGGCAAGTGTGTGCAGGCTGGAAGGTGACAACACTCAGTAGACTCAGGGCAGAGCTAACACCAGAAGCCCTATTCACCCCCATGTAAACACAGGCACAAGAACCATGCAAGTGACATCAAAATCAGGCTATTTCTCCTCAACTTTTTTCCATTGGGTGTATTTTACTAGCCAAAAGAAACAAACTTGTCTGAACAGAAATAAAAGAGTAGGTGTGGATAATATATTTAGCAACTGAAATTTGCTTTGCAGATCTGATATGTATGAGCCTGAGCTGTTATTCTGCTTCACTGGTTTGCCCTTACTGTATTGTGCTTCTTGCAGCACCTTTTTAGGTGTCTCACCAGGGAACACTTCCTAGTTCTCCTTGTGGTCCAGTCTGGTCCTCTGAGATGGAAAGGTCTCCCCTTCAGCTGGCTTTGCCAAAGAAAATCCATCCCTGAATACACAGTGAAATTAGTGGAAGTACAGCAAGGACAAACTCGAAAATTTACTGAGGAATGCATGTGTGAGAGCATCTATTCATTATGAAGGCAAATATTTTCCATCTAATTACACGCCCAGATTCAGTAATGGCCTCATTACTGTGGTAACTCAGCACACTAAACTCTTCGGTGTATTTACTTTCATGACACCTCTGTCAAGAACAAAAGGAGAAGACAGATTAAGGCTTACATTGTTTAAAATGCCTAAGTGCTCACCTTCTATTTAGGCATCTATCTCACTGACATGAAGAAGAGTGAGACCTCTTAATATCTGGGAGTATCTGAGATTGCAGCTTGCCCATGGTTATACAAAAGTCTGTGAAGAAGCAAGAACAAAGTCTAATTTTGCCAAAACCAATTTTAGGACCACATCCACCAGGCTTTCCTTTCCATATAGGCTTTGGAACAGAAGTTCTTGCTACAGATCATTTTTACTCTAAACTTGTCTTTCTTCTCTGGTATGAGTGCATTGAAGAATGTTCATGCATACATAAAATATCAACACCTCTGCATTTAATACCAGAGTGAAAAGCACTAAATCAAGGAATGCTGCAGGAAGCCAGACACATTTTGGGCTGGAGTTGCATAATCTTACTCTAGAGGTCTGGCCAAACCTCTCCTCGTGCAGGCTGCTCTGCCTCCATCAACACTGCCCCAACCATAAAACAGCTTTTGAGAGCTCATCTGCAAAGGCAATCAGTTTATCTGTGATTCTTTTAATGACCCATTTCTGTCATCATCTTTCTAAGGGAACTAACTGATAATGACAACTCAGGGGAATAATCAACTATAATTTATACGTTCCCGTTTTTGGAGCAGGAACCATAGAGTGCATTCTGCTTCCATTTACACCAAGCTCCACAACTATTAATAAAGCTGACCTGTGAACAAAAACATTGCAAATACAAAAACGTCTAATCCCCTGCTTGAATGTATATTTAGAAAGGAAATAAACAACCACAGACTTCTGACCTCTCGGGTCTGTGGACCGCAGGGTACAACACAATGCCGTATGGACTTTCCCACCCGCGCTCCAGGCAAGCAAGCTCATTTCCAAAAGCAGTATAACCATGTCAGCATGCTGCAATCCAGACTAATAACATCTGCAGTAAAATAAAGGCTTGGCCTAGAGCTTAATTTCACCCAGCTGGCATGCCCACGCTCCTAGCCTACATAATAAATGGCAGCATTGCGCGGCAAAGCAGCCCCAGAGCTCGACTCTGCACTGCTCTGCACAGTGTAGCTCAAGGCAAGGTCTCAGTTTGAGACCCAGAAGACTGTTAAGTCTTTTGTCATTAGTCAGGGCTTTACCTCCCCATTAAACCGGCAGTGGGGTAGAAATACTCAGAACCTGGCTCACTGCAGCTCGATGGGGAAAAGAGCAAGGAGGAGAGTTAGACCCAAGCTTTTGTTGCCAACCCCACATTGTGAAAGGCTGAATTAGGCCAGAGGCAGCCTGTGGCTTGCTCTATAAATTATATAGAAGCTAAGAGCTGCCTACTACATTGCTGAAGAGCCATGTTTTCTCCCCTATTCCACCAAGTCTCTGCTGCTCAGGTCCCCTCTCCCGTGGCTGGCAGTTCTCAGATGAGGTTGAGAATGGGATCTGTCAACCTTCACAACATGTGAGTCATCAGAGAACAGACCAGTAGCATCTTCAATTCAAAACGTAGGAGAAAGGAGTGCCCTGCTTCATGGGAGCGCTGTTCAGCCTGAGGTTAAGGAATTGCCAGCACTAGTGACTTGTTTCATGCAAAGAGAGAGCTATGGAAGGGGCAGGAGACAAGGGCTCCCTGAAAGTAATGCCAAGATATCTCAGGAAGGAAAGCTGCTTCCACAGTGCTTCTGAGCCCAGTACTTTGGTGATCCTCCTCTGCTGCCACACATCCCACGTCCACAACATTTCACAGTGTCAGCCCTCACCTGGGATGTGTGTTGGGCTGTGAAACCAGCTTACAACCTCTCCGTACTCTCCAGCCCTGAGGAGATACAGCTTTTGTCCAGGCTTACAGAGCTGAAGCAGAACACAGACACCTCTCCAGATGCACAAGGTGACTATCCTCCAATAAGGGTATTTCAATGGTTTCTACAACATACACTGGGCTTTATGCATTGCTGCTGCCGCAGGGAGGTGGTGGGAGCATATCAGAAAGCACACCTTCTCAGCAGCACCAACAGTAGCACCATGATGTAATGATGCTTAAGCCTGGCTTTTCTCAGCCCCAGCAGCGGTGCTCATAGGCATGGCTTTATTGTACAGCCTGTCATCAGATCTCCTGCAAACACTGCTCTTATATAGTCACTTAGTTGATTTGCACTAAACATTCGGCTCCAACTGAAATTTGGAACTAGGAGATTTCTAACCGGAATCAATGGCTTTGTTTTCTGCTTGTTTTGGGAGAGGGCTTTTCTGAGCCTAATCAGTCTCAGCTCTCACATGTGGTGGGAAGAGCTGTAACAAGCTAGTCCATCCACCCAGTGGTGGACCCAATACCACATGCCTATAAAAATATGGTGAATATGGCATATGTTGATTGTCTCTGAAATACTCTCCCAATCTCTAGGAAGTTGTGACTCAAGAATTTCCTCAGACAGAGGCGGTTTTTTCATTTAATGGTCCTCAGTGTATTTTTCTTTGTGAACTTGTCCTGTGCTGTCCTGAATTCAAGTTAACTTCTAGCATCCACAATGTTCTGTAGTGAGGAACTTGACAGTGTTAAGTGAAGAGCTGTCTCCTTTTCAGAACTCACTACCTCCTCACTTCATTTTATGATCCTTTAGGCTTGTATCGAGAGAGACAAAGGATAACTGTTGCCAATTCACTTTCTCAACAAAACTTATGATTTCACAGACCTCTGTGAAATTTTCCCCCATTTCCCTTCGTCATAGCATTGTAGGAGGAACAGTCTACTCACCAGCAGCTCGCTGGAAGCTGTTCCCTGATTGTCTCTGACACTCCTCACCACGTCTTTCCAGTTCTGCCATATTCTATTTGAATAGTGGGAGCCAGAACTGTACATGGTATTCATTAGGCAGGTGACAGTATATTTACAGTCAAATATCATTTCTTCATTTTGTCCTTTGTACATTTCTAACCTTTAATTTGTTTGGGTTTGGTTTGGTTTTCACTACTGCTGCTGATCCTCGAGTGGATGTTTCCCTGGAGCTATTTACTATAAGCCTAATATTTTACTCCCAAGTGGCGCTGAGTCCGTACAGAATAAGGCTGAGTTCTACCCCCATGCAATACCTTACATTCATCCACACTTTGTCTTCCCACCTCACTGCCTACCTGTTCATTACAGAGACATCCTTCTGGGGTTCCTTGAAGCTGGTCTCATCTTAACCACTCTGAACAAAACTTTCTCAGCTGATCTTACTGCAAGTTTATTCAAGCTATATTCAACAATGGGTAACGAAAAGATGTAGAAGGAACGAAGGTCTTGTACAACCTTACTGTGACTGACTGGCAAGTACTCAGCAGCAAGTAGCTGCCCAGCACTTCTACTGCTCTGTTACCCAAGCTCTCTGGAGGATTGAATCTGATCCTGGTACAGATGCCCCTTCTATTACTGATGAGATGGAAGGATGAATTACAAAGTTTTAAGAGCTCAAGCAAGTTCCCCATTCAGAGCAAGATATGTAGGTTAAAAGTTAATTCTTTTATTCAGCTTCTTGGTCTGGTTGGGAGTAATTAAAGCAATTAACCTGTGCCTTAGTCCTCCAGGAATGAAACAGGGATAATAACTTTCCTTTCCCCACAAACAAGTTGATAAATTAAAATCCACTAATGGCTTTGAAGCAATCTGATACTAGAGCAATAAATACCATGCAAGAATCTCTATTTTTCTATGGGAGCATCTTCCGTACTACTTGGTGTTGTAACCTGTGGCTCATGTTTTCAGATAAGTCTTCACTCTAAGAATTTCTCCTGTTCCCAACAGAAATCCCAATAGCTTGTTCTCTCCCTCCTGCCTTTTCCAGTGTTAATGCTACTGTATTTGTTTAATGGGCTTGATATGCTGCTGATATAATACTAATCATGTAAGGATGTAATTACTATGTGTGATTAAGTCTGCAGCGGCTGAAAAGCCTGGAGGACTTTTCTTAGGCAAAGGAATATCTTTACAGCAGTCCTTCTCAAATGCATTACAGAAAGATGTAAAACCCAAAAGAAACACAGAAGGGGCAAAGACAAAGGCTGGATTAGAGGGGAGCAGCTGAGGAAGGTTAAAGAGTGGTGAGATATTGGAATAGGCTGCCCAGGGAGGTGGTGGAGTCACCATCCCTGGAGGTTTTTATGAAGAGGATAGATGTGTTTCTTCAGGGGATGATTTAGGGGTAAGAGTAGTGTAGGGCTATCGGTTGGACTAGATGATCTTGAGGGTCCTTTCCAACTGTAATGTTTCTGTGATTCTGTAAATATCATGTGGCCAGAGACCATCTCTTTTGTGTGCTTATACACTGGCTAGCACAAATGATTCCTGGTCCATCACTACAATCCCAAGGTACTACTAGCATGCACATAGTATGTAACTAGCTATAAATGTTTAAAGACATGTCTGCCAATGGTGTAGGCTTCTCTTGTTACTTTATTTTTAAAATAAGCATCCTTTGAATGAACACACTGGTTTAGTTCTAAGAAGATAAAATACCACACCCCAAAATATGAACTACTAGCACAGGTTACTGATTTTTGCAAGAACCAAACAGAATGAGGCACACAGCACACAAACCATTAGCACTGAAATACCTAGGGTGTCCACATCTGACAAAACGGTTGTGTTTCTGCATGCGGCTTTTTGGCACAGACTGATAATTTCCAGTCCGAATCTGCAGTCATACTCTTGAGTGCTCTTAAGTGCTTTGAGTGATAATGGACCTATTTGTGTGATCAGGGATTGTAGCCTCAAGCCTATAACTCAGTATGTTCCCCAGAACAATACCTAGACGTTTATCCTTGGCCAAACTATCCTTAAATCCCACATATGTGACCTGAAGAGAAAACATTGCCTGCAAGATTTAAGTCTCTGTAAGCTACCCAGCTGTTTCCTAGCCCATTTATTACCCATGTAAGCACCCAGGACTTTGATATTTACTTGACTCAGTTTAACTCTCTGCATCCCATTTAAAGGTTTAAGAGAAGGAGAAGATGTGGCCAGGAAAAACTGAGACATGCACAATCTTCCTTCTCCAGATAACTACCTGTTTTAGCCTCTGCAGTCTTTAACACCTAAAAATCACCAGTGCCCCAGAACAGTTCCTTTTTCTGCACACAGTGAAATTTCTGTGCAAGGATGCCAAAGAGGGAGCATGGACAATGGAACATGTATGCTGAGCACATGCTGAGCTCACCTGCAGGACCCCAGGTGGCAGAGAAGGTCAAGGTTGGCAAAAGGCACAGCTGGAGAATTTGCTGTTGTGCAAGACTCTCCTGTCATTCCCCGTAGCTGCAGCTCTCAGCAGCAGCCAACAAGAAAGCCACTAGGCTGTGACAGGACCACATATGGGTACTGTACAGGCTCTGTGCATGTAGGGCTGGGAATGGAGATGGATTCTGCTCATTGACTTCTCTCAGTCTTACCATAAATGACTGCCTTGAATAGCAGTTTGGGTTTGGTAAGTAAGTATCCTGAAGCACTACTATATTCGGGCACCTAAGTTGATCAGGGGTCTGGAGAACAGGCCTTATGAGGAGAGGCTCAGGGAGCTGGGGCTGTTTGGCTTGGAGAAGAGAAGGCTGAGGGGAAACCTTATTGCTCTCTTCAGTTAACTTAAAGGAGGTTGTAGGGAGGTGAGTGTTGGCCTCTTCTCCCTTGTGACTAGCAATAGGACTAGAGGGAATGGGTTCAAGTTGTGCCAGATTTACATTAGATAGTAGGAAAAATTTCTTCACTGAAAGAGAGGTGAAGTATTGGAATAGGCTGCCCAGGGAAGTGGTGGAGTCACCACCCCTGGAGCTTTTCAAAACATGGGTAGATGTGGCACTTAGGGGGATGGTTTAGGGGTAACAGTAGTGTAGGGCTATCGGTTGGACTTGATGATCTTGAAGGTCCTTTCCAACTGTGATGATGCTTCTGTGTTTCTGTGTTTCTATATCTGAAATCCCCACGATACTTAAAAGAAATAAATCACTCCTTCTGAGACTCAAACAACAGAACTGCAGATAGGACATATTTGACAAAACACAAGGGCTATTTGTTCACCCTCCATAAAGGGAGATAGCAGTTTCAGTTTTCACCTAGTGGAAGACTTATTGAGCATCTCATTCAGCCACCAGCATGTTTCAAACAGTAACAATTGGACCTCACAGCACTCCTCTGCAGTGCCTGCAGGAGGGAGATGCTACTCCAGTATCTGAGACAGGAGTTGGTTTTCTTCCTTTATTTAAACTTCTTTCAGCTACTGCCTCACTGGGTTTACCATTGCTGACCACACTACCAGGAACTTTATAGGCACAAAAGAACAATGCAGCACAGAAGAAACAATGCGACTTGCAATAAAAGCAGCATATTGTGTGATATGTTTGAATTTGCCTGCAAATATTTATGAATTTCTATGTTTCACCTAAAAACTGATGTAACACTGAGAAATTCTGGTCTAATAATGCCTAAGTTGATCTGGATACAGAAGTGATGTGAAGAAAGAACTCAAGATAGCCTTAACAGCAAAGATGGAAGAGCTGTTATGAAACAATGTTAGGAGTACTAATATAAGTGGCAGAAGACTTTGACTATCTTATCAAACTGATTTAACTAGGTTTATCTGAAGCCCTACAAACACAAAAAAGGAAAATTCAGGCAGAATTTAAAATGAGAACTCCCTAAAGGAATACCTTTTTTCCCCTCACATGCTGCTCCTGTTCTCATCTCATCAACAAACATGAAATACTCCTCAGGTTTAAAGATGCTGACAACCAAGCTACTGAACTCCTGCACACTCCCCAGCTAAAAAGATGAATGGGACATCAAATCAAGGCAGCTGAGCTTTCCCATGCTGAAAACTACCCTGTGCACACATGGCTAATCTGTCAAACCTCATCCCACCAGAGGCCCAGGTCAGACACAACTCCCCAGCACCCACAAACAATGTGTATAGGGTTGCTCAGCTTACTGCAACACATGGAGCTATACAATATGCACCCAGAAACACACTTGTTAGATGAATACCAACAAATGTCAGTACTTTGGTCACAATATTGCAGGTAATAAGCTAGAAGGCAATTATTTGAATTCTATGCAGTGAAGACATTTCATTTATGGGAAAGAGTAGGCATTACAGATGCCTGACCCAGAGAGACACATGACAACTTGTGCAGGACCTGATTTAAGAACAGAAGTGGTGCATAATCCACATCTTCAGGCAGCTAAGAGACAAAACTCCAAAACCACAGGTAGATACATAAAAACATGCCAGAAAAAAAAAAAACCTGCAGCAAATTAATTTGGGCCTATATTAGGACTAATTTAATTTCATTTCTGAGGTAAAACTTCAGGATGTATCTACACTGCAGCATATATAAACACAGGTGAACTCACTTGCTAGAGTACATGGTAAGATTCTTGTCTTAGTCAATCTTTTCTATAAATGACTAAAAGGGTCCCAACTTTAAACCTTTTAATAAAACATGTATATGAAAATAATAATATGTGTTTAAGTAACTCACATGGAGATCTATGTTGCCACAGCTAATACAAGACTAGCTAGGGCTACACAGACTCGAGTCATGCGTTTTACTGTTGCATACATTTGCCTTCAATTCTTGAAGGACTGAGTGATTAGATAAAGATTATTTCTGCAATATATAGAAGAATAGTTTAGTGGAAACTTAAGTCTTCACATCCACATACTGGAATATCATGTAAATATTTTGCTAGCTCTGCACCAAAGAGCACAGCATCCTGAAAAAGCAATCTTACCATTTTGCAAGCTGGAGATACTATGTCAAATTCAGTAAATTCAAGAAACTGTTAAAGGTTATTACCTTTGACAGACAGGCAACCACACCACAAAAAGCAAACATACCACCAACCAAAAAATGTTATTTCACTTTGTGATCCCAGGAGGCAAAAGGACAGCAGGGCCATTCAATCCCTGAATGAAGTATCCCAACAGCAAAGCAGATAACACCATGCACTATGGCTGCATCACCACATCTACAGTGTGGGCATCAGCATGGTCCATCTACTATCCCTTCCAAGGACTAACCACAGCTCAGGCACTAACTAAACCTACTGTAAGGCAATTTCCATTTTTTATTTAGGTATTGCAGGAAGGAAATGCAACTGTTGAGACCCAGAAGAGCAACTTTCAAATCTTCTTGTGTTGGCAGTGGAAAATTCACAGCAGCAGGATTTCCAAAGGGCCCAAAGCACCAGGTCACCTAGCGCTCAGTAGCACAGCAAGGGGACTAAACACAGTATAGCCCTGGGAAACACTTAATGACACTAGGCAGAGCCTCTGGAAGATACATAGTAGCATATAGTCACTTGAAACACTCTTCTTTCTTTTTATGGATCTGCTGAGAATTACACTGTGCTTTGGGTGTAATAGTGCTTTTGTCATAATCAGATGTTGTAAAGGCATAGGCAATAAAGAGACATTCAGGTATTACTGTCCCATCAGGTATGTCTTCATATGATTGCCTCCAATTACACTCTAAAATTTACCAGGGCATGTATTGAAATAATGCTTTTAATTTTCAATCAGACACTCTGCAAGGAAACCCAGCTCAGAAATGACATAATTGAATATCCTGAGGAAGAAAATAAAAAGCAAATTTTGACTCAATGGTGTTATTTAATAGCAGTGAAAGTACTTACCAGGTGGCCTATTAATTGCGAGGTTTCGGAAATGACTGCCTTTGATTATCTCCACTGACAGCCGCCCCGTAGTGGCATTGTACGACAATCCCACGAGCAGCTCTGGCACCCCTCCATGTGACAGGGACTGTGTTGAAGAAGTGCTATCACTGTGAGAGATTGCTGACAGACTAAGCTGAGAGTCTGCACTCTGCAGGGAAAGAGCATTGAAAGTCTCATCAGGACATTCACCACCACCCTCTTTTAATTTATACCTTGTAGCCTTGCTTAGTAAGATCTCTCTTAAGAAATGACAATGACTAAGAATGAATTAAGATGGGGCACCAGAAGATTCAGAGCATCACTTTTACAAAAACACATCTCTGAACTCTCTCTTTGAAGATAAGGAACTCTGCATAATGTGTTATCACTAGTGTAAATCAAAGCCTCCAAGATAAGCATACATCTTACTACATCAAATGCACAGTAAATCTCCTTGACAATGACTTTTGGATGGAATGCATTTTGCAGGTTGTTTTTTTTGCCCAGGAGCTGTGTCTTTTCTTACTTTCTTTCCTTGCTACCATGATGGTCTCTCTACCCTCTCTTCACCCAGAGTATGATGCTTTATTCATTCCATGTGCACAACCTCTCACTGAACTTTTCGTAAAGAAAGAATCATGACAGAGCCCATCTACACAAATTGATTGGCATAACCAGAGCTGGATACAGCTGTGACAAGCATGGAGAACTATGAAGCAGCACAGTTAGCTCCTCCTCACATAACCCACCTCTCTACTTCCATCTGTCATGAAAAGGAACACTACTAAGCATTTCTGCTGACATGGAAACTGCACAACACAGGATCCACAAGCTAATAGCTAGTGCCAAATAAGGTAGTTCCTGCCCTGGCAGTATACACACCCACCAACATAACAGTGTGCAACAACTACTGTTCCTGTTGAAATGAAGATGTAATTAGCCTTGGTGGTTCTGGGACCAACCTACTAATTCTGCATGGCATAGCATTTGATGACTTGTGTAGATGTAGTATGTCTACATGATTTTGTGTAAGCTTGCTAGCTGAGCTGCTGTTAATAAAGCACAGCTTTGTGTAGGGAAGACATGCCCTGTGCTTCCCCTTACTGATAAATTTTTAAGTGACAGCAGGACAGATCCACATCCTAAGAGCCCTGAATGAAAGATATCAGGTACAGCTGGTCCCCATTCACCAGATGAACAATTTTATGGACTATGTATTTTTTCCATCAAACTTACACTCAAGTTACTCCTTGGTTCCAAGACCAATGTCACCTTCACTTCCCTTTCCTGGCTGATGTTGCTCAGGTAAAACAACTGCTCTCCCATCATCTTCTCTCCAATCAGCTTGTGCACGGCATAGAGGCGGAAACGAATAGCATGGCTGCTTAACTCCTCTGGCTCTAGCTTACTGAAGGTAATTTTATCCTTGAACATGGGGATGGGTCCTCTCTGAACACTTGTTTTGCCCCTCTGTTTCTTGCTAGGCATCAGGACCGTGTGCACTTGCCAAGTGTTCACACCACTGCGGTCTTTGTCTGGAATATTCCTGGCCTCCAAGATAGTAACCACCAGCTTTTGACTTGAGGCTTTATAATTGAAGGTAACATCTAGGTCACCACATTTGCAGATGGGTTCATGACCACCATGGTGAGCTGGTACACTGTTCACCTCATTATGCTCCTGCAAAGAGAAAGAAGCAAAATCTTCATTGGATTTCAACTGTGTCTATGATCCCAACTCTATTTGAAAAGAAAACTGTTCTCCTTACTTGTGCTTGCAAGTGTAGGCAGCTGCTCTGCAACTTAAGGACCCTACTCTGTCTTAAAAGGCCAGTGATAGTTAAGTGCCTGATTTTGAGTAACATTCCCCATGCAATCTAGGAAGCAACAGCACTTGTTGACACATTACCAACAAAACGTTTCACCAGTGTTTACATATTTTGCAGGACACTGTTAATTTGGCAAAAATTCAACACAGGAAAAAAATAAACAAGAGATTTTTTTAAATTACATTCATGTCAATTTGGAGGCATTAATAAAACTTCTTGGTTTCATTTGGTTAAAATACCCAACTTAACCTATTACTTTGAATGTACACTGGAATTTTTTCAAAAGGAATTTTTTTACATTACTGAAATCAAACAATTCAATCAAACTTGCTAGTGTTTTGGATATTTTCTTCTACTGGAACTTTAGAAAATTAAGCACTGTGTTCAGTTGATGGGAGGGGAAATCACCATGCCAGAATTTCTTGCAGAATGGAAATTCCATTTCTAAATGCTGCTCTATAATTCAATAGTTTTCCAACAGCTAAAGCAATGATAATAAAGAAAAACAGTCTGACTAAATACACATTGATTCTTTATTCCCTTTTTTAAATCTCTCAAGAGAAACATCTGCTCCTTCTGTTGAGTTTGGATACTAATAAATGCAAGAATAAAAATTGAAAATAAACAATCAAAACACACAGAGACCAACTCAAACACAACCATTCACCTACTTTTAAACCAAAAATCATCTTGATAAAGCAAGATAAAAACCAGGGATACTCACCTTGCCTTCTGATGAGTGGGTGTTTCTGTTCAAAAGTGCTTTTTTATCTTAGAGCTAGAATGTGCTTCATGTGATAAAGGGGTTGCTATAGTGATCAATGATTTGTATTTAAACATGAGTATACACTGTACTAGGGAAAGATTTTCACTTAATAGCCAGAAGGTGAATTAAGGCCTGTCACTAGCAGTCTGAGTCACCCTCCTCCTCAAAGATTTATCTTCTTTTGCATTTCAAGTCATGCTTCTTTTCAACATAGCAATTTTATTGTTTAGAGTACACATGATGGGGCATAGGACTTCTGATGTAATTCGTTTCAGAAGTGTCAGGTGTGGGATGTCTGAAACAAGACCATGGACAAACCTCAGAATTTATATCTACTTCCTCTCAACCTTCTTTTCACATGCTCAGATTCATCTGCCATGACATGCAAAGCTCCAGCTTTTCATATTTTCACAGGTGTTTAAAAGTCATGCATGTGAATACAGAAGTCCAAGTGTGAACATTAGTGACAGAGACTTGCTGTCATACATCTTGCAAAGGCAATGTCAAAGAGAAAAAGCACTGCTTGGACAGCACACAAAATGACTTGGTAGCCTGTAAAAATACCTTTCTGTATGAACAGCAGGCTGCAAGGACAATAATGCAAGGCAGGCCAGGTTGCCTGGAGAGAACGTGATGTTATGCAAATGTTAAGTGCTGCTGTGTACCTGTCAAGTTATTTCTGTCTGGTTGTTGAAATAATATTCAAGAAGGGAATGTAATGGGATTGTGCTTGATTCATGTTTCCCTCCACATGTTCATCCCACCCTACTTTCACCTCTGCATTTGCTACTGAGGAGATGGAATCAAGGCACTTTGAGAACTGCTGCTAAAGTGTGGAGACAACTATGCTTGTGTCATAACTTTACTTTCATCTACGTGCTTGAACTGGAGAAAGCAAACGCCTGTGTGTCATCATACACCTACAGGTACAAAGATCCAAGAGGCACTTTCCTGCCCCAACAGGGCTGAGTATCTCCTCTTCTGGCAGTGGATAGGGCAGACTGAAGGTCACCTATCTGGTTTTTGACAGGACAGCTAAAAAGGATCTGGATTTCCAGAAATCTCAAATTGTGCTACAATAGCTGTAGCCATATCCACTGCAGAGAACACTACACGAACTGAAGGCAGACAAGGAAAGAGAATTGCCAAATTCTGTGGCAGTGACAACCAAGCTTTAGAGACCTTATAGGCTGGACCTTTTAGAGAGCACTCTGCTGTGTGGGACTCACCCCTGTGCAGTTTTCAGCACACAAACCTTATGGACATTAGTGTTCTTTCTGTGGTAGTCATTGACATAATTGCACCTGTCGGTTTTTTTGAGAATATATTGGTTATACAGACAGGTAAAAGGGAATTCAAGAGAAGATGCTTCATCTGAATTTCTTTCCCTCCTCCCAGCACAGCTGTTGAGAGGTCAAGCCAAGGATACTGACTTGTATGTCTAACCTGGTCATTCAGGACAGCCAATATTCACAAGTAAGTCTACTTCTGCCAGAGAAACCTGAAAGAGCAGCTAATTATGGACAAGGCTTGAAATGGTACTTGTGGTTCCTCTGCAGGAGCATAAAATCATCATTTTTGTCTCTAAAGAGAGGTCCTTTGAGTGAAGCATAATAGTGCTTGGACATTTCTGGCATGTCAGAACATTTAGTTCCTGCAGTAAAAAGTCTTTCATTAATCCACACAATACCTTTGGATGAGAACATGCTTGTTAAGTAGATAAGCTGGGACTCAGGCAGATCTGCCTCCTGATCCTATAACCATTCTTTGCATTTTTAAAGTGTAGATACTAGGAGAAAAACGAGAGGGGTTGTCCAAAGAAATACAAGAGGACACTGGAGACATTGCAGCACATGTGAACCATGGCAATGTACATCAAATGTGGAAGAGAAGAAATGACCCTCAGATGGGCAGACAAACAGTGCATGTCAGAGGCACACAGCAAAGAGAGGGCAGGGCTGTCACTCTGTAGAGTTCCCGTGTGTTGTGTAGTACTTTGTGGGACTGGATTGTGCAGCAAACCAAAATGCTGTTCTAAACACCCCTTAGGCCTGGAGCATATGCACTGAGGAACTGCTTTCCAACTCTTTAACCAGCTGCAGGCAGCATGTTCTGAGGGAAAAAACCTTTCCCTCAAAGACTTATTGCTAAGAGTGTGATGGAGGTATTAATTTCCACAGCTGAAAAACAGTCTCTTAACTCAGGCAGAAGATGATGTGACCTTTGTGTTGTTCTTTTAATATATCTGATGCAGGCTGGTATTTTTTCAGAAATTTAATCTTGTGGTAAAATAATAATGAAATCCAACACATCACACAGAAAGATTATGAAAAGGGGAAGCTAAGTCATTAGGTGTTTACAATGCCTTAGAAATCTGTAGTGCTTACTTGAGGCTTCAAAATAAAAATACAGGGAAAGCAGAGGAATTCTAACCTCAGGCTCCCTCCTTCCCTGAAAAGATGCCTGGGATTAACAGGGACCAGAGTAATGGTCACTTGGCAAAGACAGGGGCCACCCCTATCAGTTGCCTGCAGCTTGTCAGATACTTCCTATTGTCTAAGCCTTAGAAACCACCTAGAAAAAGAGGTACAGTGATCACACGCCATGTCCCTAACACACAGCCTGCACACACAGCCAATAACAAAGACCTAGGACACCACAGAGTGCTCTTTGCTAAATTATAGTAAATGCTGTCAGGCTAGAGCTAATGGCTCCAATTTCAGTTGAGAGATTGTAGTCAGAAATCAAGCAATGAAACAGCTTCTCTGAATGAGTGTTAGTAGCAAGAGGCAAAATACCATAAAAAGGGGAAACACAGAGTTTGTTCATGAGCACACGCACACAGGAGTACCATTATCTTGTTCTGCACTGATCAATTTTTCACTTCATTTCTCCTCTAACATTTTTTGGCTCCCAACATCCTTTAGAATCTTACACCATGTGTAATAAATGACAATTCACCATACCTCAGGGCTCCAAGACGATGAGCTGTCAGTAGCATCATTTACTTCAAATCCCTGGTTGGGAAATACTGTCTCCATTTCCAAATGTTCTTCCATGGCTTGTCGGCTAACACCATCAGCAATGACAGACTCCATCCTAGGCCCTTTATGCTGCCCAGCACCCCTATGCTCATTTGTTCTTCTTGAATCAACAGATACATGGTCATCTTCGTGATAGGATAGGTTGTCTTGGTAACTCAGTTGGCTTAGTCCATCTAGATCTAACAATTTTCAGCAAGAAAATAATTTCAGAGGGATTAGAGAGAATTCCTCCCCCTCTACCTCCCAAAATGTGCCTTTCTTCTCTCTCCTTTTTTTTTAATTCCCCTCCCCCCATCTCCAGTATATGCAAGAGAGTTTCTATTTCCCAGTACTGCAGCACTGAATCTATAAAATAACAAATCCAGTATAAATAAGCATTTGATCTAGTGGACATGGCTTTTTTTCTCACCCCATCCTGAACTGGGAAACCTGCTGCCTTTACTTGAAGAAGTTAATCACCAAATGCAACTACCAATGGAGTTTTTGTGATATTCAAGTGCCTTGGAGCTGCTTTGTGGCCCCAAAGGTATTGCTTCCATGAAAACACAGGTCAGACAAATGGAAGAAAAGCACAGCATAGGCCAGATGAACAGCTATCAGCAATTTCCTTCTATGCAGGAGAAGGAGGAGGAAAGGACAGGACTTGGAATTGCACTTGAGGGGAAGGTGCTGGTGAGGGAAGGAGGTTCATAGAGATAACAAGAGTGCCACCATGACACTATCACCTATCTCTGAGAGCTTAGGTGTGCATGATCAATCACACAAGCCAACCTGTAAGACTCAAAACCCCTATGTTTGTGAAAAATTGTCCCAAGGGCAACTGAGGGGAGATGTGTTCCCTAATTTCCTGCACCCCTTTTATGAGTTTTACTTCTGTATTAGTGGACAAAGGAAGAGCAAGAAATGTCACCTAACTTGACTTCTGTAAGGCCTTTGACATGGCCCCACACAACATTCTTACCTCTAAATTAGGAAGATATTGATTTGATGGATGGGCTATCTGATGGATAAGGAGTTGCCTGCAAGGTCTCATACAAATAGTTGCAGTCAATGGCTTGATGTCCAAACAGAGATCAGTAGCACCCTCTGGAGTCCACTGGGGGTCTGTATTGGGACTGGTGCTGTTCAATATCTTTATTAATGACACAGTAGGACTGAGTGCACCCTCAGTAAGTTTGCAGATGACACATTTGAGGGATGGGATGCCATCCAGAGGGACTTTGACAGTCTTGAGAAGTGGGCCAATGTGAACCTCGGGAAGTCAACAAGGCCAAAGGTCCCCAGTCTAGGTCAGAGCAATGCCCAGTACAGGCTGAGGGATGAAGTGATTGAGAACAGCCCTGGAGAGGAGGACTTGGGAATACTGGTGGATTAAACATTGGATACAAGCCAGCAATGTGCACTTACAGCCCAGAAAACCAGCTGTATCCTGGGCTGCATCAAAATCAGCAGGGCCAGCAGGTTGAGAGGGAGATGATTCTCCCCTTTTATTCTGCACTAGTGAGACCTTACCTGGAGTACTGCATCCAGCTCTGGAGTCCTCAGCACAAGACATGGACTTGTTAGAGCAGGTCAAAAGGAGGGTGATGAAAATTAATAGAGGGCTGGAACACCTCTGCTATGAGGAAAGGCTGAGAGAGTTGGACTTGTCAGCTTGGAGAAGAGAAGGCTCCAAGGAGGCCTTATTACTGCTTTTCAATATTTAAAGGGAGCTTATAAGAAAGATGGAGCAAAACTTTTTAGAAGGGCCTGTAGTGATAGGATAAGGGGTAATGGTTTTGAACTGAAAGAGGGTAGATACAAGGAAGGATACAAGGAAGAAATTATTTACTGTGAGGTGGTGAGACACTGGAACAGGTTGCCAGCAGAATCTGTGGATGCCCCATCACTGCAAGTGTTCAAAGTCAGATTAGATGGGGCTTTGAACAACCTGATCATGGTGGGAGGGGTACAACTAGATGACCTTTAAATGACCCTTCCAACCAAGTCATTCTATGATTCTCTACATATCTTTCTGTCTAGAACAAAAAACCTAAATCTTTCTGAGTAGAAAAAACTCTGTGTCCAGTCTTAGCAGCAAATATGCTGTTTCTGATTCATATCTGCTCCACAAAAAAGAAAAAAAATAGCCAGGAAACATTTTATGGAGGTGTGCAGAAGTCCCTGCCCCTTGCTTTGGTGGCTCTTTCAATTTAACAGCTCAGAGATTAGGAGAATAACTTTATCCTCTTTCTTCAGAGGTCTCACAATCTCCCTCCTAGCAAAATATTTCAGGCACAGGCACTTCAACAGACAAGTCTGAGAGCACCTTACAGCTTTGTTAATTATGGTCCTCTTCTGAGACATGGGAGATGGTCCTTCAGCAGGAAAGAGGGATCCAGATTCAGAACTTTCAAATTCCAGGTGTGTGCTTTTCTCACTCCCTTCTGAAATACAAAACCTACCTCTTCTCCTCTTCCTCCCATCTGGCAAACCTAGTTCTGAAAGAGAGAGCCCTCATTGTCTTGCCTCTGCCCTGAGCTGAAACTCTTGAGTAAGGGTAGAAAGTAATTTGATTTTTTTGCCATTACTCCCATTCTTCTCTATAAAGGCAGAAACAGACAGAAGTAAACATCAGAATGTAAGTAAGAAATAAAATAACAGAAATTCCACAAATTTACTGAGACTGAATGGATATAGGTTCTCCTTAAGGCATTTAATTAGCAAGCCAATGTCTAATACACATTTTAAACAGTGGGTCATCCATCAAAGCACACACCACACAGCAGGCTTTCAGAATAAAATGCTACTGTAGTAAGAAATTATCCTCACACAATTGTCTTGTGGTTTTGACTCCTACTGGGATAATATCTAGATCAATAATAGAAGAATTTTCAAAAACTACATTAAAGTCATAAAAGGCTATTCATAACAGCAGAACTCCAGAAATATATTAATAGAGCAAGCCATCTCCCTTAGACTCAGGCACAAAATGAATGTGTTAGGAAAGCAAATGTAATATTCAGGGAAAGGAAAGGAAAAGGTGATTCACCAAAACCATTCAGTGAAACAGTCTGGCTTTTTCTTTGAATTTAACATAGTTTGGTAAGAGATAATCACTTATAAATACCAGTATTAGAGGGTCATTACAGGTAATAGCCCAACTATACAGAGTAGAACAACTGCACCTCCCCAATTACATCTGTTCTAACATTATATTCACCAAAAAAATGGTAAAAACAGAAGTTCTTCAGGTAAAGGAAAAGGTCAGAGCAGTAAAATGCTTGTAATTTACCTGAGAGATCTTTAAGGAAGAAAATGTCAACTGTCTTATGAATACCTGACATGAATAAAAATGCATCAGGGATATCTTTTGAGATAGCATTATCTAACTATCTGAACTTTAATTAGCCAAGAGTACAGAATCACAGAATGGGTATGGTTGGAAGGCACTGCCAGAGGTCATGTAGTCCATCCTCCCTGCTCTAGCACGGCTCCCTAGAGCACTTTACTCAAGATTGTGTCCAGATGGTTTCTGAATGTCTCCAGGGAAGAAGACTCCACAACCTTTCTGGGCAACCTGTTCCAGTCCTCAGCCACCCTCACAGTAAAGAAGTTTTTCTGCATGCATAGGTGGAACTTCCCATGTTCCAGTTTATGCCTGCTGCCTCGAGTCCTATTGCTTGGTACCATCAAGAAGAGCCTGGCTCCATCCTCCTCATACATTCCTGTCAGATACTTATACACATTGATAAGGTCCCCTTTCAGGCTCCTCTTCTTCAGGCTTAACAAGCCCAGTTCCCTCAGCCCTTCCTCATAAGGGAGATGCTTCAGTCCCTGACCATCTTTGCAGCAATCCGCTGGGCTCGCTCCAGGAGCTCCAAGTACCTTTTATACTGAGGAGCCCAGAACTGAACACAGTACTCCAAGCAGGGCCCCACCAGGGCTGAGTAGAGGGGCAGGATCACCTCCCACAGCATAATAGCAGCCAATTCTAAAATCAGAGGCAGATAGTACAGTACACTAGGAAAGTGTGGGGTTTTCCTTCTTCTTCTTTTTATTAATCCTGCCCCTCAACCTTTCCCTGCTGTGTCATGTGCCCACAAGTCAGGAAGGAGGCAAGGGGAATACTGGGGAACAGAAATCACCATTAAATCAGGGAAGTCTGTATTCAAAGTTGGAGAACTGGCTATGAAGAAACAGTGACTTTTGTCAGATGAAAGGATGAGCATCATATCCAAACATAACTCTAACAAGTGGTGGGATATGGAAGCTTCTTTCCACAGATAAAAGGGAAAGCTGATCACATCAAACACTGAAAATCAGGCTGGAAAATACTGTGGAAACCCCACCCCCATTGGCAGGTAAATGACCTGGTTAACCTACAGTATCTTTCTTCTTTTTCAATGAGACACAATCTCTCACTTCTATAAAGCATTAGAACGTGCCACAGAAATATCCTGCGAGGTCTCATCACTTCCTAAAACACGGTGCCAGGGTTAAAAGATGAAGCCTAGGAAATCAGCAGCAGAGATCCAAGTTAGTGGCACTGAGACATGTTTATCTTCATACAGCAAAAATCCTCTTGCCTGGCCCTTGCTACAGGCCCAGTTCCAAATCACTCTGCAGTACCCCAGCACCATGTGCTCCCTCGCGCTAAACCAAACCAGAAGCAAGGAGACAGAGCAGTGCTTCTGGCCCCTGGTTGTTTAGAGATTAGCCATCAAAAAGTGCTAAAAAACTTCCTAGAAGAGCCTCAAAGGAGCACAATCATTATCTAATTACAATAAATCTAAACAAAAATGGCTTGCAAATTTTTGGGGTTAAAGAGAAAAAGGATCTTAAATTTCAAGTGACGTTATGCAATCAGGCCAAGATTGTTTAATTTACCACATGCTGGGTAATAGCCTGAGAAGACTCCATGTTTCCAGAACTAAAATAGGCTCTTTATTAACAGGGTGATTTGCAGAGAGGCTGTGGGCAGAGCTGGCTTTCAAGCCATTCAGCTCCCCAGAGCACCCTTCAGACACTTCCTTCCTGCAGCGTGCACTCCTCCTTTCAAGCTCTATTCAGATTACTACAAAGATTTTTAAGAGGTGAAAAGTTAAAGCTAAATGAGTCCAAAGTGCAGATTTTCATGACATTGATAACAGAAACAGAGGGTCAAGGAAAATCTCATGTAAGAACATGATGTGAGAAGACTTTGCCATATGTCAAGGCTGAGTGGGAGAGAAGCTACTAAGGGCTCTCCAAGATGCTAAACTTCACTGTATGCCTAAGTTTGTTACAGACTTCTGATTCTGTAAGAAAAGAAACATATCAGCTAGTAAAAGGTCTGTTAAGAGAACACAAGGAGATAAGAAGCAGAGAATCACAGAATGTTTTGGGTTGAAAAGGACCTTTAAAGGTTGTCTAATCCAAGAAGTCTCAGGTAGAGTCTAAAGAAGGTCTGAAACTGTCATGATCACAATTTGGACAAAGCACTTTTGAAAAACCCTTCATCCCTCCCACCCAGAAAAGTCCAGAGGATCTGCTTGGCTGAAATCGTGTTTGATACACCCTCAGGTCACAGTGATGGCTTTAGACTGACAAACCTTCTATGCTTTGTGAGCACAGCACCAGCTAGGGGCCAAAATGGACTCTCACATGCATAGAATTCTTGGATGGGCAACTGGGGGGTAGCAGGGTGTGGTGGTATCTAGAATTTACCTCCACCACTCAGCTTCTCTACCATATCTCATACAGGGAACCATGGGTGCATGCAACTATCGCTGTACACCCAGTAATAGTAACTCTACATGCCTCAGAAGACTCTCTGGGTTTGAAGACCTGACATACCCAAGGATTATAGGCATTTGTTCATAAGGAAGGGTATAATCCTGAGCTTAGAGAGGAATGAGGCAGAGAACTGAATGTCTCAGTGAAAGCAGGCTTCAACATCTGGTTTCATCTAGTTTCTGAACAGCTATTTAAACAATACTAATATTACTTCTGAAAAGAGAAGTGAGAGCAACTCTGCACCATGTTGTGCCAGAAGAAGAGTTCGATGGAGAGTCACATCTTGAAATGATCACTCTAATAAGAGGGTGCCTTATAATCAAGCAATTGTATTTCAAAATGAAAACATTCTATGGAACAAAAACCAAAGGGCACTTTCACAGCTCTTCCCTCTAATGAACTTCTCCAGATTTTAGAATGTGTTCAGGTCAATTTTCTAAGTAGCTACATTTTTAAATGCATTTCATCTGTTTGTATAAAAAAAGTCATTACATTAGTCCGTAGAAGATCATAAAATTCTTCCCTTCTGTGCCATAAATTTTTAGATTCTGTCATTGCCTGACATTTGGCATATGTGCTGGCAAATGATACAGCATAATTCATTCTGTGTTCACCTTGTGTTTGCAAAGCTGTTGTAAAAGGAGACATTCAGCTTATGCTAAAAGGCTTGCTAAAGGAATGACTTAAGTGGCACAGGGCAAAAATAATTAGAATGAAGTCCTGCAGTCTTTATTCTGGCAAAATTGGCAATAAAATCCCTGTGGATTAGGAGCCAGAATGCAAAAGCCACATGCAGTTAATGGAAAGACCTTCATGTATTTCAGCAGGGGTTGGATCCAGACTCTTCCCTCCAAGTATTTTAGAAATGAGCTGCAGGTAACCAATAAGGAAACCAAGTTTAGTAAAACAGAAAGCAAGATTCAGGACTTGTCCTCCACAACAGAAGAACCTCTCCATTTAGAGGCTACAGATCTTAAACTCCAACTTCTTCAACTTCATGCAGACAGTACCTTTGCATTCAGATACCTCTGTACTGTACTCCTCGTGGCTGGAGAGCAAATGGCTGAATTTGGGTATATGCTCCATGATTGCTGGTGTTGCTTTTTCAGATACTTCTGATCGAAAAGCTTGTGAGCATGACACAGAGATCTCAAACTTCTTAACCACCTTATCATCGCTGCCTGAAGATGTTGTCTGTTCTTCATCCACCCTGTAACTGTTTACTAAAAGAAAAACATAACTTGGGCTTTAGATAGTCTGCTGACCTTGGCCAAAAGGCCAGATGACACAGCACGCTTCTAGCTCTCAGATAGACCTTCTGGGGAGAAGAAGGGGACCAAGGATTTAGGAAGGACTGGTGAATGAACTTGAGAATCACCTGCTTCTTCAAATCTCTGGAGAGCCTGTGAACGTCATGCTGTATCAGCAACATTTACATATTATTAGACCTTGCCCAACTCTGCACATTACCCTATTTTTTGAAAAAGATGAAGATATTTAACAAAGCAAGACACAACACATAAAGAACCACTTGTAAAATCATTAGCATGTGCAAAGACAAAGTAGTAAACAAAGTACTTTAAAACTTTTCCATGCTTCCATTCCCCTGCAGCTCTGCTAATGTGGTGAGAGAACTTCTTTTGTGCAGAAAAAGCATCTCAGACGTAATGTTGCACCATGAAGACATAGATATGGCACATGGCTAACAGGCACTCCATCTGCCAGCATCAGGGAAACTTGGGAGACCAATGTAACTTGTAACCTTTAAAAGCGAAGATAGGCATTTGAGCACGTCCTGATGAGTGCCCTTCGCCTCCTGCTACCCACACGTGCTTTGACTGTGAGATGACTGCACCCTCATTAGTGTGTGAGTATCTGCCAGATGGGGGAAGGAGGGTTCAATACACACTATATGTATTTGGTCTTGCTTTGTCAGGATGAAAATGCAGAAGCATTTTGCTAATCTCCCTGCTGTCAGCATCAAGGAAACAACAGCGGGACATTTTGATCCACCAGCGTGCACAGAGAAGGGAGCAGTGTGGATGACAGGCAGTCACTGTGTACATGAATGTTTGTGTACACACATGTGAAGAAGCCAGCTGTCAAGTGTGGCATGTCCACTGCTTGCTCTTGAGCATCAAGTAGGTGATACAGTTGCCAAGACCCGCTTCGATAATCACCTTGGCAAACCCGAGCAGCTGAACAAACGAACATGGCAGACAAAAGGGTGTAGGGCAGCTTTCTCAGTGATGCTGCCTAGTTTGGGAGGGAAAGCACCTTTTTCCACCTGGATCCTGCTTTTACACACTCTGTTAGGTCACAATTAAAAATGTGCAGTATAAACTTAATGACAACTGCTATCGCTGCTCCATAAATTTAGCTGCTGCTGCACAGAAGACGGCACTCAGCTCCTTGGGCAGAGAGGACACAGCAAGGAAGCTGTCAGCAGCAAAGCAAACTGCTCCCACCAGCAGCCCAGCAGAAGCTGGCTTTTTCCACGCTGCCACGCTGGTAGATTTGACCCTCTGGTCTGACTGGCCACAGTTTGACAATAACTCTATTGTTCCTCCTAGAAAATTGCTCTCAATTGAAGGAAAAAGCTAAGTGTTCCTATTCTGACAAAAATGGGAAAGGTTTTAGACATCAGTTTGTAAATAGTCAGTGACCAGCTATCTATCATACAAATTGATTATTTTTATGTAAGCTGTTAAAAATAAGTTTCTTTGAAGTTTTTTAAAATAAAAATTATTTCAAGCTGTAATAACTCTATTAAATAACTCTAACATGGCCTAAAGGTGCTATGATCTACTCAAATAATCAAAACACGTAAACCTAAATATTCTTTTTCAGTATTCTATGTTGTTAATTCATTATCTGCAGCTCTTGCAACCTCTAAAAAATTAATTTAAATGCTCAGGAAATGCTGGTATGTTCTATTTATATCTTGTGGGTATTTAAGACAAAAAAAAAATTCCAGTTTAAATAAAAGTCCACTTTTTACTCTGACAGTTTGCCAAAAATCCTGAGTAAAAGATTATATTTGATAATTAAGCCAAACCTTTCACCACTTCCTAAAGCAACTGTAACATTAAAATCTTGGGTCTGTTGGCATGTGGCTCTATACTTAAGTAAATATGCTTTAACATAGTATACAGCTCTGGTTATTTCAAGGAAATTTGTGAAGACCACATGGATGCAGCACTCCTGGACCGCTCCAGTAAGGGCACTCCCTGGGTGACCTGTATGCAACTCCCTGCAAAACAGAACAGAACCCTTCTTCTAAGATAGAAGGGGAAGTGTGAAGGGATGGAGGGGAGGAGTTCTGGCCCATTTTGATATATCTTACTGGCCACTCGACTTTGACTTCAACTTCACCAACCCCCAAAGCATGACTGAATCACTTGTTATGACACTGGCTGCTGTTTTTTACTAGCATTTGGAAGCATGCAGGCTAATTAAACAGTGGCACTGGGGAATCTGTAGCAAATGCTTGATGCGTCTGCTGCTGAATCTCTGCCTGAGCAGCAGACAGCTCCCTGTCAACTTAATATCTCTGTATTAATAAAAGTAACTTTACCCAGGGGAGAGAAAAACGTTCACCATTCAAAAATACAAGTGTCCTGATTAGGAAAGGACAAGGGGGAAACATTTTCTGTATCACCATGGAAACTTAAATAAAGGACCCGTAATTACAATCTAAATTCAGGAAAGATAATGAATACATCTTGAGATCTGCAGATGTTGTGTACCATATACATATTTCTAGCAACTTCAACTCAATTACTTCTACACAGCATCTGTTTCACAAATCAACTTCCCACCACTCATAAGGCTATTTGTGTGATTTATTTCTTTATTTCTTTATTTCTTTAGTTCCCCGAGGAGGCAGTGGAGGAGGAGGGAGAGTGACCTCTTTTTCTGGCAAGATATTTCAAATCACCACTATTTATTTTGGAATTTCAAACAGCCAATCAGTTACAAAATTAGCTTACAGGTATCTAAATGCAGCAAGCTAAAATGCATGAAGTAAATAATCCAAGAATACCAAGTGTAAATAACAACTTACCATTTGCTCTAAGCTTGTCCAAGAAACGAATAAAATACATAGTGTGTGTGTAAAACAGAGATGTAGTTCATGCATCCTGTTTGCCTGCATGTTAAAAAAACCCAACAAGACACCACCAACAAACAATGGTCATTTGGACTGAAAAATTAAAAGAATGAAATGCCAAATTTCTGCTTCCCTATACATTTAATGTTGCCTTTGTGTGATCACTTTCTTCTGTTGATTCTGCTTTACAGAAGTCAGTGAGAGTTTCAATGGGAGCATCACCAAGCCCTGAAGGAAGCAGAAGTACTACACAAAATAAATGTATATGATCATATAACCCAAGACAACATTAGTACATCTATGCATAATGCATGTACTCAGAAGACCCCAGGAGTGCTCTGTGCTATGTTCTTTGCTATTATAGAAGCAGTCACTTAGGCTTGACCTTAAAATTTTCATCCTCAGGATGACATAAACTGTGATCTGCAATGGCTCCTAACTCAACAAAACCCAGAACTGCATACAGAAAAAAAGGGGTTTTCTTCTGGAAAACAGGAAAGATCTGTTGCAAACAAGGGATCTGTTAAAACCTCTCAGAAAATAAGAGGAACATATTGTAAAGGGAACATCCTGCAACACATGGAGTTGCTACTACCAACCCCTTTGCAACTACAGTTCTCATCTGCACTGTCTTCTATCTGGAGTGCTCTCACTCTTGCTCTCATCCATTTGAAATGGGAGTTCAAACAGGAGTACAAAGTAACACAGCCACCTGATTTACCGGCTTGACTAAGGAGGAGAGCACCCCAGAGCTTCACATATGCTCAAAACTCTTTGGAGATATGATCTGATCACTAAAAAGCCTTCTTTTCACTTAGCAGAAACAAAATCCAAAACATCCACCCAGACCTCAAATGTATTTCAAATTGGTGGTGAATGTGCTGTGAAAGAATAAACCCATGCTTCTACACCTGCCATCATGGACAAAGAGACTGTGCAGCATTGACTAACACCAACTGGTCATTTACTAAATGTTAGGGCTAGGGTTAGGGTTAGGCAGCCTTCAGCTGGGCTTTCTCCTTACACCCAGACCTATGTGGTTTCATCCCTTTCTGGTAGCTGTACTGACCAGGGAACCATTTGGTGCCCAGTGCTAAAGGTAAGGCCCACCTCTGCTGAGACTCAAGTGATAGCATCCTGCTTTTGCAACACATCTATCTACTTCTTCATCTGACCTCATCTCAAGACCAAACCGTCTGGGAAGCAACCTGAGGCAAACACATTCGCGTGTTTGCATGCAGCACAGGCAGAGAGAATCACAACTTGGCAGCTTTCATACCAGGGGATATTTCTAACCAAAAGGAAAAAAAAAAAAAACAAAGAAAAAAAAAAGGGAAAAGTCAGAGAGTAATCAGAAACAACATGTTATTTGGCTTCGACGACCAAGCACCTCTATGGGTGAACAATACAGCAGAGAAATAAACTCCAATTCTGCACCCTGCTGTGCAAAGAAATAAAGAACTGCCCACAGAAAACAGCATGAAAATCAACATACCTTCCTGTTGCTTTTTTCCTACTCCCAGATTTGGATTTTAAAAACAGGAACATAAGATGAAGCTTCAAATCAACTCTCAGTTTGCTGCCTAAGGTTCTTCCATAGCTAAAATAAAGGGCAGCCAAGAGGCAGAAATACAATCATCCCTGATTTTCCCAGTTACCTACTTTACATTTTGCATGTGGAGTAACCACGAGTCAGGCTTCGTTTATGCTACTGGGTTTCATTAGCACAGGCCCAGGAGTTGTGCAGAAGTGGAAAAGAGATTACAGACTGTAGGAGACACTGCTAAGCCAGAGAAAACCCCTGGTGTGGATGCAGTTACATCCATGAGTCAGCCTTCCTCCCTTTGCCAGCCCAGGTTAGGTTGCTTTAAGAAAACATAGAGCTGCAGAAGAAGAAAAGCACCTTCTGTCAGCAGATGCTGTGTCTATGCTGGCGACACCACAGGGCACAGATGTAGCTGTGGTATGCTCTGGGGTGTGGAGCTGTAAATGCTCATGGACTCAGAAACTAGACAAACTGCTGGATCCCAATGGCTGGCAAGTTAGAAAACACTGTCCTTTCCTTCCAACAAAAATAATTTTCATTTTATAAGCATTGTTTTTATGACACTTTTCCTGGTAGCTTTCATACCACGCACAATGGGCTGAACTCCATCAGGATCCCCATTAATCACCTCTTCTACTTGTTTGCTTGGCTTGGATACACACTACTTCTAATGCAAGAGAGTCACTTTGTAAGCTCTCTCCACTATATTTAAAGAAGTTTTTCTGAATTGGCACTAACTTCTTCCAGAAAATAGCTTTCCACCCAGCAGAAATCCAAGTGGCCAAGGAAGTGCTCAGGAAAGCCAAGACACTGACTCTTGTTCCTCTTTAAAGAGTTTTCATGCTCACAACCCTTCAGACCCAGCGTACACACACCAATTACATACCATTCATAGCACCCAGTGCTGTAACCATTAGCTTCACACCCACAAGTCTTTGTTTGCTGATTAGCAGGCTGGAAATCAACTCCCTCACAAAGACATTTGTTTGGGGTTGCTACGGATAACAACTGCATTGCAACAAGGCAGATATTTATTTTCCCACTGATTTTTCTAATTGAAACTTTCTGTTTGCTACCAGAGAGTTGATTCACCACAGCCTCCCTTTACCACTGCTGCAACACCACTGTTTCCATGGTGCTCTTGGGAAAATCACACACTTCAGCAGCAGCAATGGGTGAGGATGTGGTGCAACAAGACACACACGCATTCAGGAAAAGCTGTCAGCCAAAAGGGATACTCTTGTCCTCTTTCCCTTCCTCTCTTCCCCTCATTTCAACCATGTGGCCAACTCACCTGATCCAAAAGGAATTGGGAGGTGGGTAGTTACTCTTAGCCGAAGCAATGAGCTGGTTCAGTTCACCACACAGTGGCACACTCATGAGGCCAGACATGGGAGGTAACACAACTGTGTGACTGGGGAAGGACAATATATCTCAGATGCTGTTTTACAAAAACTGCATTCTCAGGCCCAAGGGTTTTATAGCTACAATATTTATGCCTGAAAGTCTAGACCTCAAAACTGACCCTGTGACACAGAGCTTCAGCAAACCTCAGTGCTCTCCTTAATCCAAATTGAGGGCTCTCTCTTCAGCACCACTACTCTCCCACTATTTGCTGGGAAATACTCCCACGCAGACTACGCTGCTACACACAGACCGTATGGGCTTGAATCTCTCTCAGCCTGAGGAGACAAATGCCTCCAAGCCCCCACCTTGTGTGGGCAAGCATTCACACCCATACCATGAGTCCCTCCAAGGATGCTTTGTCTCACATGGACACTGTGGTCTCTAGATAGAGGAGCACCTCTGAACATCAGGGAACTTTAAGGTTTGGTGATGAAGCCATGACAGCATCAGCTTTTTTCATGTTCTACAGGTTTTGCTATGGACTGGTTTAAGATTCAACCTAAGTTACTCATGTTGGTCTACAAACAGGTACTGATGAAGCCTCCCTAACTCAAGCTGAGGAAACTGCATGAGAATGATACAAACAGCATCTGCAGAGATACAGCCCAAACACACCTTCCTTGTTACCTAGAAGACCCACACAGCCCAACAATGCTGTTCACTCTCTATAAAACTGCACATTTTTTCCTCCATTACTGTATCTCTTTCTTCTATTTCATTGTAGTCTTTCTCCTTAGTTATTAAAACTGTTTCAGGAGTCTATGAGGCCACTTGAAATGATGGCTGCTGCTAACAGGTCATTACAACAGCTACATATGAACTGGGCACAAGGAAGTCATATCCACACCCCTGTCTGACAAGAGGTGAGTATCAACACCAGCTCACATTTTGGCAGACTGATCTCATCTCATATAAACTTGCATGAGTTGTTTTTTGTGATGTTAGACAATGCAAAGAGGCTAGGAGGAAACAGAGATGGATTATCCATGCTTCCAGAAGTCTTGGTGGTCATTCCCTTCTGCAAGCATTTGCTTGTCATTGTAGGTTTCTGTAAGTAACCTTCTACTTGGCTAGCAGACCAAGCTAGCAGTAACTGCAACCAAAAAAAACCCCCAAAAGACAAAAAGTACCTCTGTTTGTATCTGCACACAGAAATACTATGTTCCAGCTCTGCACAGTGCTGCTAGTATGCCTGCATGTAACATCCACCACAATGCAATGAGATCATTCACACCTGCCCTGCCTGTAGTAGGAGATGGAAGGTGAGGAGGCAGGGTTTCTAGGAGAGAGGCAGCACTTCCCAGATGCTGCCAAGATGCTGTTTATCTGTAAATGAAGCCTCTTGAGTCCTAAACAACCTTCCCAGAGGAAGATAGAGTTGCAACTGCCATATGGGGAGTGGGAAGAGGATGCCACTTAGCAAAAGTAAATCAGAAAATACATGCACAAACACACACACACACAATTTGTTCTATAACTGCACCAAATGGCAGAATCCATTTCTCCCTCTCAAATACATCATTCTCCATACAGCTTATGCAACCCTCTAGATGGCAAGAGCAGATGACAAGTACACCTGAACAGAGCATCCTTCCTCATGTCCCCTAGGAAGCAAGGCACAAGGAAGAGCCCACCAGAGAAGGTGAAAACTTAGTGAAAACACAAACCACTTGATCCACACGGGGCTTACAAAGATACCATGTCCAAAGTCACCAAATGGGAATGAACAGCAATGTTGACAGGCCTAAGGCAGAGCCCACTATGGTAGGACCTTTGAAACTTGTGTTTTGAACCACTCTTTTTTGCTTCATTCCTCCAGCTGTGAAGCTGGCATAACACAATCCATCCTCCCTTCAAGGCTACTGCATACTCTCATCACCACTTACTTTTGGCATCGTGGATGAAGTTGCTTTATAATTTGAAGCTTCGAAAAGACAGAACTACAAAGGAGTACTTTAAATATAAAAAGGAGCATAGTACCACTTTCACAAGGACAAAAGTCTGTGCACAAACACTCTGAGTGATTCTGAACTTCCCAGAGAGAAAGCATTCAATGCAAACTCACGTCTGCACTTCATTTCAGAAAGCTGCAGACTTGTACCACATTCTTTTGAGACCAGATGCATATCCCCAGTCACGTTAGTGCTTTCTCCCACTCAAGCAGCCAGGAGTGCTTTTTGTGAAGTGCTTTTGTCCACTGTGTATCTTTGCTTTCCTTCACTCTGTCCTAGTGGTGCTATTGATTCACTGTACCCTCTTTAAATGTCCTGTTTTGAGTACAGGCACTGATTTTTATAGGGCTACACTCTAGATAGAGCACTGGCTGGCTACATAGCCAGACAGGTGATAAAATTCATAAACACTTAGGATCTCTACACAAAAACTGGTCATCTATCTATTTTAGTCTCAGGTTCAAGCATAAGTTTTTTTTGTCACACAAGCAGCATCTTTTTGTTATGGGTACATTTTGCTGCATGGGTTTATAAGAGCTAATGAAAACTCACTGCTTGCCTCGGAATGCTTGGCCTTATGAAGGGTCATTTATTGAGGTCAGGAGTGCTTATATACAGCAGAGAGAATAATTTCCTCTACTACAGCAATTACCAGCAAAAATCAATGACCCCTGTTAAGCTGGAGGCCAAGGCAAGTAAATGCAATAGTTCTTTCTAATTTTAAAACCTTACAGAGCCTCAGTTGTGTGCCTCCCCTCACACATATATTGAGCATAACTCCCAAGCTATCTAGACAGGATTCCTATTAGGATCCTAGCTTTCCAAGGTAAAAAGAAATATTTCAGTGGAACAAAATGCAATCTTTAGTTAGCATTGAGATTGCCTAATTGATGGAAAAAAAAAAATCTTCAAAGATTTGCAGTTTAAGTGTAGTGCTCACCTATATGTTACACTAGTGTTATTGAGCACAGTGTCAGTCACTCAAGCTCAGGAGGCTTCATTCACAGAACTCAGCTGTTGCAAAACCAGTTCAGGTGTGATTCAGAAGACTAAGCTCAGTTGGTGTGTCTGTCTCCATGCCTTTTTAGAGTAGCATCTGCTGAAACTGCTAACTTAATGGTCACTTTGAATTTGTTTGCAAAGGACATGGGCCCTGAGGAAGAAGTCGGCTAAAGCCATTGCATTCATAGAATCATAGAATGGCTAGAGTTGGATGGGACCATCAGAGGTCACCCAGTCCAACCTCCCTGCAGGGAGCAGGGACACTTAGAACTAGATAAGGTTGCTCAGAGCCCTGTCCAACCTGACCTAGTATGGTTCCAGGGATGGGACATCTACTACCTCTCTGGGCAAGCTGGGCCAGTGTTTCACCCCCCTCAATGTGAAAAATGTTTTCCTTATATCTGGTCTAAATCTCCTCCCCTTTAGTTTAAAACCATCACCCCTTGTCCTATCACTGCAAGCCTTGCTGAAAAGATTGTCCTCATCTTTCCTCTAGGCCCCCATTAAGTACTGGAAGGCTGAAACAAGGTCTCCCCAGAGCCTTCTCCAGGCTGAACAACCCCAACTCTGAGGTGTTCCAGCCCTCTAATAATTTTTGTGGTCCTCCTCTGGACCAACTCCAACAGGTCCATGTTTCCCCTGTGCTGGGGACTCCAGAGCTGTACACAGTACTCCAGGTGAGGTCTTACCAAGGTAGAGTAGAGTGGCAGAATCCCCTCCCTCGACCTGCTGGCCATGCTGCTTTTGATGCAGCCCAGGATACAGGTGGCCTTCTGTGCTGTTAGCACAGGTCATATCAAGCTTCTTATCCAGCAGTTTCCCCAGATCCCTCTCTGCAGGACTGCTCTCAATCACATAATTTTCCAACCTGTATTAATATCAAAGATGGCCATGACACAGGTGCAGGACCTTGCACTTGACCTTGTTGAATGTCATGGATGTTGAACATTCATGGCACAATTATTGCTGGTCTTCACCTTTTTCATTATTACTACTTTTTTTTCTGTATAGATTCAGGCTGGGAAAGCAGATGGACTGGCCAGCTCTACCCCTCTGCTTGCAGTGTACTACTTTTAGAAGTGGCTTATTGCTCCACTGCTTTTTTTTCAATTCTTAAGCCAAACCTGCAAGGATGGATTTGGCAGCCACACTCTTGCCAACCACCCCCAGTCAGCTGAGCAGCAGTTATCTTAGCCACAGGGAGATGCAAAGGCTGCTCTCCCCATTCTGTGATGGGAGAGTTTCTCCATCAGAAACACTGAGGTTAGACGATGAAGGAGGGTCTTGCAAAGTTTACATCTACGTGATGTGGAAGTGGTGGCAGGGATCTGCATGCTTGGAAGGCTCTGCCTTCCCATAATTCATCTCTTAAACCAAAGACCTGGCAGTGCAGTATTTCCTGCTGAACTACCTCCTCATTTTAAAACTGTGGATCAAAAGCATTCAAAGTGAAAAACTTCTCCCTGCGTTTGTTTGAAACCTTGGCACAACACTACTATCATCACTTAAGTACAGACCAGGACTTGGCAGCAGCCAAACCTGCACCCTGCTGATTAGCATGCCTCACAATATCTAGCAGACATTTGACTTAAGAGGCCAAGAATTTCACTACACTAACTTTATTAGATCCCTAAGCCTAAAAATGGTTTTCAGTAATCAGTGCACTGCTTTGGGGGTTCAGAAAAGCTACTCTGGGACCTAAACATTTCCTAGGAGGTAAGTGTGATCAAAACCATATTTCACAAAAAGGAGAAGGGCTAAAGGTATTTTTTTAACTTCAATTTTATTTATTTCATCTCAGAAGCATGCTCTAAGTTTAAAAGAGGGGACCAACTACTGTCTTTTCTTTTACATCTCTTTAAAAACCAAAATTATTTTCATCTAGGGTTGGTGAGGGTTTTTTCCCCCCTAAACCCAATAAACTATAATATTGGAATGACCTTGTAACGGGTTTCTGTGGCTCTTTAATCACCAGTGGCTGCTAAATGAAGCATATCTATTTTCTCTGTTACATTACTATTGGCAACCAGGTCTTCAGTAAGAGCCCAGAAATATTTCCATGGCAACAAAAAGCATTCAGCATTGCTACTGTTTTGTGCCAATTTAGCTTTAAAATATTCTATTGTGGAGAGAAATATGGTACATTAAGTGAAATAAAGTCAGGATGCAATGTTCTGAAAAGAATACAAGGATAAACAGGAAACATATTTTGCAGAAATGGGGAAAAAAATGCCAAATGGAAGGAAAAATGTTCAAGCTAATATTGATGCTACTGAACACCTTTGCTGAATGTCAGCAAGTCCATACGCTCACTTACATTGTCATTTAGGGTTAGGTAACAAAGCTAACAGAAATAAGGATACCTCAAACATCTTCTCTTGATCATTTTAATCCATGACTGAAATATTAAGTTGCCAGGGTATTACAGCCTCTCTGCATGTCTAGGTTACCATCAGAAGAGTTCACACTCTTGATGTTAGAGAATGAATCTAAAGGAAAAAGAGGAAATAAAGGGTTGAAAAATGAAATGCAAAGAGCATGTGTGTGTTTTGGAAGTGAAGGGTCACTTAGAAGAGCAAAACGAGTTCTTCCACATCAAAGATCTTGTGGAAGACATTTTCAAATCCCAGTTCAGCACTTTCTCTTCTATTATACAACTTTGATAGTTCTACGGAAAAAAGGCATCAGCTCACAGCCCTCCAACCCTCAAACAGCCAACTTCATGACTATAAGGCCTTGAGACCATTCAATGGCCCTTTGTGCAGTGCATTGCAGAGCACTGCAGTTGAAAGACCATTTGAGAGCATTTGGAGTGACATTCCCTTTGGTCTAAAAAGCTATGCAATGCCCTTTAAAGTGCTTCATGTGGAAGTCGAGAGCTCTAGGTGGGAGCAGTTTAGGTGCTGGGGAGCTCTGTAAGGCCAGCCTTTCAAGGCCACAATGGCTCCAGAAAGCTTGCAGAGAAGGAAAGCCAAATAAAGATGAAGAGTCCAACAATAACTTGATCAATACCTGTTATCAGCTGGGAGGGTGGTTCAGAGTGACCACCTCTTCTAGCTGCAGTGATGGGTTACTTTGGCATCTGACTGTCACTCTATTTGTCTCTCACCAGGAAAATTCATCTGGTCCATCACATGTTCCTAAGGACCCTCTTTCTCAGATATTCCTGCAGACAAGACTGCAGCTGAGAAACTCCTGTGACAGCAACAGTAGCCCATTCCTATTTCTCATTTCCCTGAAAGCTCACCATCTTTTCTCCTATTCCATTTTGGGCAAGGCTGTAATCCAGAGACAGGACAAAGATCGGGAGGCTACCATCGGAATAATAGTTATGGCACACAGCTGCTTCCCAGCCTACTCTGAGGAGCCTCAGTATTTGCTGTGAATCACTAATAGTCCCTCTTGGTGGTACAGGCTCTGCAGGAGACAAGGCTGTGCCCTGGATAGCACTTGTCCAGGACAATCCATGGCCCCAGCCCTCCTTGGAAGGACACTACATGCCCTGTCTCATGGCGCCTGTGCACACACTGGACACATAGTTCAAGCACACACACTAAGTGCAGCCCTGCAGGGTTGACATGGTGCTCAGGAACAAACCCAATGGGCAACGTATAGGGGTAGCAGAAGGTAGGGGATCTGTACAGGTTAAAGGCAGGGATCCAAGAGACACAGCTCTGAGATGCTTAACCTGAGAACTGACAATTGTTCATTCGGAATATGAAATAAGCAGTCCAGGTTTGGGAGACAGGACAGCTAGACAAAGAGCTCTTTTTAATTATTTACTCCCTGGCCATAACAGTGTGAGGAATAGAAATAAAGAAAAGAGCTAATTTTAACATTCATTAAAGAACACCGTCAAGGTTTATACCCTCTCAGTCTGATGTTCCTATTAAATATGAAAACAAACAGGCTGATCTTCCACAGTCTGCACAGAAAAGACTAAATATGCAAGACTTCCCTAGAAGCCAAGAGTGATGCAAAGCTCTTGGTCATTATAAAACAAACATTTTCAAGAGCATCTACTGCCAGCTTCAAAAAAAGGAATGTAGAGATCTGAAGCCAAATTCTGAAGACTCCCAGTGAGTTCTTCATCAGTTCCATACTGTAGACCCACTCCCCCCTCCTCTTTTCACCTTTATCCCCTTTCCTAGGATGTTTGTAAAGAGTGGCTTTAACCGTGGAAGACCTAAGGATAGTGTCAACAGGACTGCAGATTTCCTGCTTGTGGCAGGGACAAATGTCTCCATCAGTCTTCTGTGACCCAGGTAACTTCCAGCCTCATTTACAGAAATATTTAGTGAGTACAAGTCACATGGTTGAAATTCAGTCCCAAACACAATTACCTGAAAAGCTTTTCATGTCACTTAATGATCACAAGTCATAGTTAAGCCTATTTAAAACTGAAAATATCAAATTCAGTTCTCCTTCCCATAATCTCCTGCCTGCTGTCCTCTCCAGTCTTATTTGAAAAGACTCTGGGGGTGGTAGGAGGGGAGGAAAGCGATTTGGGAGCCTTTCATCCATAAAATCATGAGATATGGCTGGCTTTTTAGTACAGCTTTTCACAGCACATGGCACAGTAACATCTTGAGATTCCTGGCACAAAGAAACAAGGTTTTAGCTTATATATATCTTTAATAGCAATGACGCAAAGGCAGATGGTTCTCAAAGCAAAGGCTTAAGGCTAAACACTCCCTTTGAAGGGTCCTGCTATCAGAAACAAAACATGGGGGGAGCAAAATATTCCTTGCTACAGCAACAGGGCCCAATTGCCTTCTAATACACAGCATTTCACCGTGGAGATTTCCACTTATTTCAATGAGATTAGTCTCACAAACAAGAGCAGAACTGGAAACAGAAGAAGAAAGGTTAGATTTTTCTCTGGGATTTGGGGAGTTTTATTTTAGCTGTCAGAAACAAAGACAACACAGAACATAATGAGATGATGAGTAACTAAATCAAATCAATAACAGAAAAGAGAGGTCTGGGTAATACTGTCAGGGTGTGTGCTAGCTGCTTACCTGCAAAACTTGCTTTGCCATTATCACTTTTCAAGGAGCCACCCAAGCTGATGTTTAGCTCATGACTTCCCATCCTCGTAGAGGGCTCACCTTCTTCTTCAGTGATGGGAGGAAGCTGATCAAGTGGCTGGAGATCTTCATTCATCCAGTAGGACCCATTGGCTGTCAAAGACTTGGTGCTTTCAACACACTGCTCTGGTAAGCTGCTGGTATTTTTAATCTGTTTTCGCCTCTGTAGACCCATGTCAGAGCCATAAGGGAAGTCTTGTGAAGCAAGATCAGGACCCCCAATGTGATCATCTTCTCTAGGGTATAAGTATTCTGCATCCCAGAGGTCCAGGTGTTGTTCATCATCTGATTCCTCAGAATAATCCTCAAAAACTCCTCCATTATTCTCTAAGTCTTGGCTCCTCTTATCTTCTGACTTACGACCCACTCCACTCAAATTCAGCAAGGAAGTAGATATAGAGTCTCCTGCTTGTTGGATAGCTTCGTATATTTGAGACATCCAAGAAGACAGTGGCTGAAGGAAATTCTGAGCAGCCTCAGAAGCCATGTTTAACACTATGCCAGTATCTGGTGATCAGTTGTTCAGCTGTGCCAGCATGTCACTTATAATTCAGGGAGCTACAGAATAAGCACCATAAGAGATTACTGTAAATTGCTTGTCCATCAACACCTGTCGACACACTATCTATGTAAGAAGTCTAGAACTGAGAGGAGAAACAGAAAAAGCACTTCTACCCACTGAGAATATCACCAGAAATGATGGACAAATTACACATATTCCTGCAGAGATATGAAAAGCTTTAATTCAATTGCTAAACCTTATCTAAAAATAAAAACACAGAACATTGGAACAGAAGCACTTTTTCTGAAGTGCACATTCTGGTTACAGCTGTCAACAGACCTGGTAAAAGAAAGTACAAAACAACCTGCAGTCAAAAATCTGAGATAAACTCCTGGCCTTGGCTTGCACAACATTCTTAGCATCAGCAAGTCCAGATGAGAAAATTGAAGGGTGAAGAACTTGAAGATAATTATTTTTTGATTAGTCTAAGTGTCAGGCCTAAAGCATGCAGAACCAGCCCATGGCAGACAACTCTCTGCTTCGCTCCAGAAAGGCATTAAGAAGCCCTCTGCTCACAGAGTAACAACAACCCAGAGTTGTTTTGCTCTTCACAGAAAGGAAAAAAACAACAACAAAAGCCAAGCAACCAACAAACAAACAGAACAAACACAGGAGGTGGAATATTATAGGTATGAAATTACTGGGAACAGAAACAAGTTAACAAAAGCATTGATAACATGCCAGTGTGATATGTTTTCTTAAAACTCATCTAAGCCCTAAATAAAAATGCAACTTGCAGAAAGTTATGGTGCCTTTTTGCCTGCTACACATCTTCCCACATTATCACAAGACAGATATTCTTTTAGGAACTCTGAGAAGAAAGAAAAACCTTCAAATAAAATGATGGGTTTAGGAAGAAAGAATTAAATAGTTGCAGATTTTAGGCTAAAAGACAAGTAAAAAGAATCAAAAAAGTTTCAAAAAATAATTCCACTGTCTTGGTGAACTTAGAGGTCTAGAAGCAATCAAACTATAAAATGGTAAATACAATATAAGTAGGAAGAAAATAAGCTCAGCAGCAACGTGTATTACCTTATGAAATGATCTCCGGAGTAATGTAACAGGAATGGCAGTGTTTCAGATTTTTCAATGGAGCATGGACTGAGGAGATCCCAACTTGCTTTGTTAGCAGCTTTTTTACAGATGAGATCAGTAACTGAAGAGGTCTTTACTTTTTGAAACACCTGTGTCAAATAATTTTGTTCAGTAATGTTGACTTACACTTCCAACAAGTTTATTACCAGCTTCAGTGTGTACTAAGAATTACAGTCCTAACAAGGGCAGTAAATGTGTGTAGGTTACCAAATCCATTTTAAAAGCTGATGGCTGTTACAGACTCTCCAGGCTCAGGGCACACACTGTTCCAGTATCCACTTGTCAACTGTTGGCCTCTGCCTTAGCTGCTGGGACCCAGGAAACACCCCCTGCCACGCAATCTTTGTCATAAACTAGGCAATGCCATCATGTAACATCCTAGATGAGCTTTTCCCTTCATTGATTGTCCTTTTGCCAATCTTTCCCTTGGTGAAGCCTCTCTGCTTTGTGCAACTTATTTTTACATAGACCTAAAGTGATTACACACTCCAAATAACACATTTTCAGCATAATGCAGATTTGTTACTGCTAAGTAAGGAGGAGATGGTGCTTGATGCAACGGGATTCTCCCAGGCATGGAAGGAGATAAATTTGGGTGGGTAAGTACTGGATACATTTTTAACCTGTCATTTTTTTACAGGAAACAGAAATCAATCTCTGATTTCTGATGAAAGGAGAACTTCAGAATGCTCTGCCTCCATCTCAGCAGCAAGATACATGACAACAGTAGCCTTTGGAGGGATGCAGGCATCCAGGAGAGATAGCTAACCAAGGCAGATAAAACATATGGGTGCTGAAATGAAGCACTGGTCTGTTCTAAAAATCAACAGAACATAAACCTGTGATATTTGCATAGGGAATAATTAGCTCCTCCTGTTGCTAGATTTCAAAGCTAACACCCAATTGGTCCAAGACAGCCATACTACTTCTCCTGGACACTGTGGCTGATTGCACCAGAGCTCAGGCAAACATTGCAGTCCTGCACATGAGACTCCCCGTTATGGAGTTTGGTATTACAACCATAAAGACAGAGGGAGTTTTTTGAGGTGAGATTTTACTCCAGTCATGGAGTTAAAGCAGTGATCTACAGTCATCTGCAGGGCTTGGATGTGACCACTCAGTCATCGGAAGGGGCAGATAAGACTTGAGCGTGCTTCTTTCATTTGTCAAGTAGTTGTCCTGATTCTCTTTCTACAAGTAGGCTGGGGAAAAACATGATGTATACACATTCACATTTCAAATCAAGACCTGGAAATTTGTCCAGATTAAAGCTAAAGAACTCCAATAAATGGTTTGATTTCAGTTTATAGACAGTGGATAGACACTGAAGTATATTTCATCCAAAAGATCTGAACTGCTTTGCAGTAACACCTGCAACACACCTGTACAACTCACAATCCAAAGCCTACATAATCCCTAGAAGCAAAGCTATTTCCAGGGTGTCTGTCTCAGTTTAGTGTTTGCTTGGCTTTTCCTCCTGTCACAGAATCACAGAATATTAGGAGTTGGAAGGGACCTCGAAAGATCATCTAGTCCAACCCCCCTGCCACAGCAGGATTCCCTAGACCAGGTCATACAGAAGCGCATCCAGATGGGTTTTGAATACCTCCACAGAAGGAGACTCCACAACCTCTCTGGGCATTCTGTTCCAGTGCTCTGTCACCCTCACTGTCCTCTCTCTCTCACCAAAGACTACACAGACAGTGATATGCTCAACAACTGGAGTTGAACAGAATTATAGATCACTTATTTTTGGTCTTACAGCAGATGGATAAAATGTGTAACAAGCTGCAGACAAGTTTAGGCGGGCAACATTTTTACAAACTCAATAGAAGATCAAAGGGGGCTGAGCTCTGTTGTAAGCTTGCTGTTTCCCAGGAGCTCTCTGCCTTAATTAGCAGGCACTGCTCTAATGGGTGTTTGTGATATAGTTCACAACATGGCCTTTTCAACATAACAGATTTTTACTTTTGAATTCTCTAACGATTTTGACTTGCTCTAGAAAAATAACTGAGCGTTTAAAATGTGTGGGAAAGAAAAATCCATTTCTTTTTAAAAGTGTTCATCAAAAGACAGAGAGGAAAAAAAAAAGTTTAGCAGATTCACTTCAAGTTCCATCTTCTAAAACTAACCACAAAAATTTGCACACTGAATCACCTGCTTAACTCAAAGTTGTTTTTTTTTTTCCTTCTTGGAAAATCAGAGAGCAAAAAGGATCAATGTTAAGTGTCTCCCAGAAACCATCACAACCTTTACTACAATCTATATTCCCTTGTCTTGATAGGATCATTATTCCTGAGTAGTGTTCCCATTGAGGGGTGCAATTACTGCAGGGCTAAAAAAAGACAACTCTTAGCAGAATTTCAAACACTACCACAATGCAGACATTTGTAATATTAGCAAAGTGTCTTTCAACCTTCTTGATATGCAGGCTCCCCCAAAAAATCCCACCAGATGTGCATTTCTTACAACAATTTCCCTTATTCAAGGTGTTGTTGAGTGTAGGCACAAACCTCCCTTTCTTCGGTCACTTTTCGTCTGGCCCCTACAAAAGTTCTCTGTAAAACTCCTCCCTGGTAGGGAAACTTGTAGACCACAGGTTGAAAACAGTGTCCTGGCATGCAATAACTGGAGAATTTTCAAATGAGTGTTTACTTCTGAAACACTAGATGAAGAAGAAATCCACAGCCTTACCTCTCTGCCTGGGAATATACTGTCCCATATAAAGAACACAAGAAGATGAAGTCAGCTCCCAGCTTCCAGAGGTAAGAAAACACCTTCGTCACATCACTGTTTCAGAAAGATACACTTCTGTTGCCACTGCCAAGAAAATTGCCCTAAGAAGCCTTTTTAACAGTTTAGGCAAGTTGCTGAATCCATCCATCCACAAGTGAAACTCTGAGCGCTGTGCGGGGTCACTGGTTTAGGCAGCCACGCTACATGTACACACTACATGTACATTCCTGCTTTCCTCACCTCAGAAATTTTAATTAAGACATTGGTAATGACTTACCTTTATTTCCTGATTTCACAAAGAGAGCACCAGGTCCTCATGCTCACCTCACATGCCACAGATCTTATCCATGGACAGTATATTATTTTACCAGCCTTATTTGTGTGGACACCCAGGAAAAGTAGTGTCACAGACCCACTATGAAGCCCTGCTTCAAGTGTAGGAGGAAAGACCTAAAACAAGATGTCCAGAACATCAAGGGTCTATGCAGAAGGTAAGGCCATTTTGCTGTTAATGAAAGGAGGAAGTAAGAAAGGCTTGGAGGAGTAAGGTAATTTAATAGCACTTTTTAAGCTACTGAAAACTACAATGAGCCTGATACTCCTTTTGGACTGGAGCCCGACTAGCACACGTGTAAAATAGCAGAGGATAGATTAGAAGTGTACTCTGCTGAAGGCAGGCAGTAGCAACAAGAAATCCTCTATCCTAGTTCTGGGAGCAATCTGGACTCTTTGCTCCTCTTGTAGTTGCCAGAATCCAGAATCATGTTTTGCAAGATGCTAGAAAAACACTTCCATCCTCACAGTCAAGGATAACCAAACACTGCTATGATGAAACTGTATTTCCAGTTAAAACTGTCACAGTGCCAACACCAGTCTGTGCCTTTGAAGCTGTTCAGTTGAGCCTCTTGCAGAAGCCTTATGAGGAAAGTTCATAGACAGTGCCCAAGGTTGCCATCAACTGTGAGCGTCACTGCTGACCAAGTTTCCCTAAGGTAAGACAAAATAAAAATACAGAACATCTTGGTACCTTCCTGGCATATGTGCTATAAAAATGCTATTTATGTAGCTGAATTTAACAAAAAAAAAAAAAGGGAAGACAGAGGCACTTTTCAAGTGATTATGTGCTCTGTAATAATAGTTTTCAGCTGGTGATTCAGAAACTCCAGGGCATTCAAGGAAGATCTAATGGCCTATGCCAATAAATTACACACATCTCACTGGAAACATTCATGGGTTATGATCAACAAGGCAATAAATCCACTGCTGCAACACACTGGTCCTGCAAGCTCCAAAAGAGTGAAGTGAAAACAAAGATGAGATTGGACCGATAGCAATACACCACGCTGCACGGGGTCTGGCCTATGCAGAGGAAGCCTGCAGACTTATTCTTCACTCTCAGATCGTCTCATACCTTTGCAGGCAGCTCACTACTAGTGATGCTGAGCCAAATCAGTTGTAAAGAGTGATACCTGAATGACAGAAGTGGTTTTGATCAGGATATTTAGCCCCATGGTGCCTCCTCCATTTTTCCCATTCCTTTGTTGCATGCTCTCCTTTTGTCAAAAATAATGGCTACAATTACTGACCCTCACAGTTTCAGTGGGACAGGGAGAAGAGGAAAGGGATAGAATTAAAAAGGAATGATGCAATCTGACATTAATAATTCAAAACTGTGGAGCCTTTTTCAAAAAACCCAGGTCTCTCCACCATATAGAGTATAGGATGATAAATTCAGGCAAAAAAATGCTCCCGGAGGATCAGCATCCAAATATTATCCTTAGCAGCTCCACCAGCAACAGGGCTGAGGAGCTGATGGTGATTTGCTCTGCTGACCACTTCACATCTTCGTTTCTACTTAGATTGTAAGACCCCTTGAACTCAAAAGTGTGTTTGTTTCCTTGAACTCTGAAGTGTGTTTGTTTCCTTGAACTCTGAAGTGTGTTTGTTTTCTGTAAGTCCAATGCACTCACAAAACAGGGAATCTGTGACTGCACAGATAGATACTACTGCCACCAAAATACTAATACAAAATTTGAGGGGATTTTCAGATGGGAGAAAAGGGAAACACCTTCTCTGACCATAATATTTGGCTTGGATATACTGGAGAGACAGATTCACCCTTGACAATGGTGTTAAGTCCAGAATCACTCCACTTAGGCCAGTCACATCCTCCAAATCAAAATAAGGCCCTCTGTGTTTAAAGAGCCACTTGTCACCATAGGCACAAAACACTAACTGTTCTATGAGGCGTGGTAGTACAAAAAGCAACAATAACTAACTTTAATTATTTATACTTTTCAAACTGAGGGTTACAAAAAGGACACAAAGTCACAGATCATTGGAGTATTAGAAAAGTGGTGTTAGTAGTGGCAACTCTGCTTTTTCAAAGTAAAGGAGTGAGAAACGTCTGTAATTACTGGATTAGGGGAATTGAAGAAGAAACCTGCAGTCAGAAATCACAGCACATTCTGTAATTGAGCTGCTGTCATTCATCAGCTTGCATGAAGACAGAAGAGCCAAAAGGAAATCACAAGTTCAAAAGGCTGGAGAAACACCAATTTACACCACCACTCAAACCCACCCACCTGCACTGTCAAGCTGTTGCACAGAGCAGACCCAATAGACAGAGCCTCCACTCTGCCTGCAATCATGCTACCCAGGCTGCAGCAACTGAACAAGCCAGGGTCAATCAGAGCAATTACTTGCATGGAAATTAGCAGTTGGAGAGCATGTCTAGCTGTTTAGCACAATGAAGATATTTTAGAAACACTCGAGGACTCAGCCAGTTACTGTTATTCCTTCTCCTCCCCCGACTCCATCGTTACAGAGCCTATGGAAATTGCTCTGTATGGATCACCATCCACTAGTGCAGATAGTGCTGTTTGGGAACCACAGCCCTGAGAGGCAAATGCACTGGATGATCATCCATTCCTGGTTACCCCCCTTTGTGTGCACCCACGCCTTTGTCCATAGCTCCTATCTCCTTTCACTCCCAGCTGGACACGCTGAAAGGCTGAGGGGTCACTGAGAAAACCAGACCTAGTTTCAAATGATTTAAAAGAACTCAGGGCCATACATCTAAGTGGACAGTTGTCCCTACCAACTTAGGAACTGCTCCCACTGCTACTCTTGCCCTTCATTTAATTCAGCCTCTTTGCAAACCAGGCTCTCTAATGCTTAGGGCAGGCATCAATCTCACCAGTCACACTCTCCCATGTCCAGCCACTCTGCCTATGAGCATCTATAGAATCAATTGAGAGAAAAAGCAACGTAGAAGAATGACTTCATTTGGGCACTGAGAAACTTCCCTTTCAAAGAGCTTTTCTTCCTCCTGCCACCAGATGGTCAAGGAACCTGACACCCTGGCTGAGCTATGTACCTCAACTGGGTGACATGAATAACTCCAGACTTATTTTCAATCTGCACCTTGCCGAGGACAACAGAGCTACTGCGTTCACAGCATCAAGGTTACAAAAAACAACCAGAACTGTATTTCTTTGGAGAAGGACCCTCCTGGGCTTTGCATGACCTACCATGCTATTGGAGGAAGCCAGTCTATTGTGCATGCCAGACTGGTAGTGTCACACTCATCCACACTGGTTGTTTCTAAACATGAAGCTCAGCCTCTGCTAGCATATGACAGTCCCACAATGCTGCACATGACAGGTCTCCAGTGCCTGGCTGGGCCCAGGGCTGCACTGACAAAGCAAAGTCAACATCCAGGCAGCACTGCTAACAGTCCTGGCTTTGTGGACTGTTATAGGTGTTGATGCTTTCCTTAAAGCCTCAGCTAGACGAGATGAGTGGTTTATATAAGAGCTGCATCTCGTTTATTTTAAGTGTGCTGCTAGCCCCAAAGGCTAAAGCAGGGGCTGTGCAGAACAGCTTGAGAACATGAACTGAAAGTGCTCTCAAGGCTGATAAGACAGAAAAGAAAAATGGAAAAAAAATTGTTTCTTCAAACCTCATGATGTTTAAGTTGATTTCACATATCAGGAAAACATCCTTAACATCACGACAAATGTTCAAGGCAAAGCACAACTGGAGTATTTTTGTACAAAGCACTGTCAGGAAACTACAATTTCTTTCCTGCTCTCAGGTCACATCATTATGAAAAGATTGCAGTATAGAACAAAAAGGTCCCTTTTCTTTTTCGAGTCACAGCACTGAAGCACACTATTAGGTACAGCTCTTTACACAAGGGTTTGCCCAGCACTGTCACAGTTTCTGTGAAGTCCATTTCATCCACAAACTTCTGAAGTACAAGGCAACACTAAACACCATAATAAAAGCATAATCAGCACCTCTTGGTCCTGAAATTCATGCTACAGGAAGGGATACTGAACAATCACAGCATCTCGAGGTCTCACATGAGACACCTCTGACATCTGTCAGGCCCCTGTTTGAAGGAAGGTCCTCCTTTCTTGCACGGAGGGATGCTCCAAGGGGAAATTTCACCCCCCCACACACTACTCCAACACCTGAGAGATCACCAATGATGTGAGGAACCACTCCAGTCGCCTCCATTAAGGCCAAAGGTGTAGTGTTTCATCTTTCCCTTCCTAGGGAATTCTGCACATGACATACATCAAGGCTTTACATTGCTCCAGGCAGCTCAGGGCTGCTTGACGACACCACCATTTCCTTCTGCAAGTGCTTGGGCATAGCCAAGCAGGCTTGATAATGCATGAAGTCTGTTAGCTCTGTGCTACCCTCTATCAGTTGTGTGTTTACCAGCTTCTCTATCAAGCTTTGCAGCCTGTCCTGTGCTATCCCTTGCAGTGCCAAGTCCATCCAAAATACAAGCTAGCTGTGCCCAGATGAGCTCCAGCCCCTGCAGTGAATGTACTCTGCAGATGAGTGAGAGGTAATCAGTGAAGCACATCCTTGCTCAAGAGATGGACTCATCACTAAGGTCAATGAAGCAGTCAAGAATAGGATCCACAAAAGCCTCAAGTATCAAAAACATTATCCATTGTGTCCCAGTAATTAGGAGGCTTTGTCCTGAAGTCTCCTGAAAGGTTTTCAATTAATTCTTCATTTTCTCAAAGATCTTTCCCTTATCTTCTTCCTTTCATAAGGACACAAACTATGCAATTAAAATGAAATAAGGAACAAAAAAGCCAGATGTATCCTAGAGCCATGATGATGGAAACACCCATTTCATTCTGTCACTTGCCTTATTCTGAGGTCAGACTCCAGAGGGAAAAGCAAAACCAACAAAGACTTTGACGCACATTTTCTGAATGTCAGGCTGTGCACCTGCAAAATGCAAAGCTGACAGATTTGCTAATGCTTCTACATCAACTCTCTTTTTTATCAGTAGGTAGCTCAAAACTCAACTAGATCCAAGGACAAGAGAAACATCTCATGCACTGAACCCATAAATATCTTCTCAGGCTACAGCCTTCATTTTTTTCCCCCTTCATTTTACCATTTGCAAGTTGGAGTGTATCCTATTGCAGATGTTACAGTCATCCCAGAGGGACCCAGATGCAAAATGCCTTCTCTCCTGTTTAGGCAGTTATAAAGCAAAAAGATTTCCTGAATTTGAGAGTTTAGAAGTAGGAAGAACAATCATTAGTAGGTTATATGTTAAAGAACAGAAGACTCTTTAGAATCAGGATGCCCTTGTAACAAACACAGTTGACCAGAGAAAGTTGAATGCTAACCAGTAAGTTACACATTACAAACACTCATCCTGCTCCTTTCTACCCAGCAAAGATTCTGAATTTGAAACAAACTCTTCCTTGTCAACACTCCTTTTGGGAGAGCTCCCTAACCAGGCAACTGCCATGCTAGGAACAGCTTTTCCTGACTTCCCAGTCCAAGCTCAGGCTCCAGGTTTCTACATTTGCCATATGACATGCTTTGTTAGCCCAGGGTTTAATCTATTCTCTCATGCTGCTGTCCTTTAGAAGCATTAGCATTTCCTACACACATATTCCATATTGGCCTTACAAGTATCAAAATGCTATGGTGAACTTTAAACCAAACACAGGGATGATATTTTTAAATGGCTCTTAGCTCCAACTCACCAAGCTTATTTTGTTGGAACAGAAAAAGCAGGCTACAACTTCAAGCTTCCATTGTAATTAATGATTACAACACATTCTGTGATTCCTCTGCTGTATCAGATTTAGCACCTCATTAATGTCTGTGGTATTTTGCTTGTATGGCACAGCTGTAGTTAAAGTTGAATTAATGTTTCCATTATAAACCCATGTTCTTAAAGTTTATTACTCAGACACATAAGATTTTGTCTGAAATGAAAATTGCCATTGAGCATGTCAGCTGGGAAGCAACTTTTTGTCCTTCAAAATTTGGAAGAAACAAACCACAAAAAACACAAGCCACCCTGTTTATTAATAATTCACTTTTTAAACAGCATTGCAAACACATGTTTACATGATAGCCTGTGACAGCTCCATAGAATGTCAACACCCACACACTCCTGGGAGATGTGTCATCTTAAAAACTGAAGTAAAAACCACATTTTTTACACCACTTGATGGGAGGCAAAGAGAAGGGAAGAAAGACTTAAAAATAATACCAGCAAAGGAAACTTATTAAAAAAACCCATATTCTTTATTTAGAAACATTAAACTCAGGATTTTCAATGGAGAGGGGGGTGGGAATAATTTAACTTTTTTGTACCTGTCCCTGGCTCACTTGTGTTCAGTAAGAAGCAGTCAGTCCCACTGACTTCCTATCCCATGTGGCATCCAAGCCTTCAACTGGCCATAAATCCTAGACTCTTAAGGTATGATTAGATCATGTCTTTTGCAACAGCTATGCTGAACTCAGTGTACAAGGCAAAATGTACAAGAACAAAATCTCCAGGGGCTTGATGCCCCTCATTGTGCCCTTCAACAATTAGCTTTAAGACTGAATCACTGAGAAGCAGACCTTTTAATTGTGAGGCTCCTGAGGCCTCCCTTTTGCTGATTATTTCAGTGATTGTACACTTATGACATGCAAAGTTACTAACAAATATATGATGAAATTACCAATTTCTCAGTTACCACCATTACCAGAATGGATGCAATAATTCTGCTGTGTCAGTCTGAGATCCCTTAGAGCAAGTGGATGACAGTTGATAATTTGCCTCCAAACTTTCTTTCAGGATGCCTGGTCTAGTCCAGGGTCTGCTTTTTTATACCCCAGTAAAATTCCCAGTTATTTTGACTCCAGCACTCATGGGTTTACCCAAGACATAATGTCTCCAGACAAGAACAAATGTATGAAAGAGTATGTAATAGCTACTACAAGAAAACCAGGACAGGCATATCCTTCATAAGCAGAAAGGCAGTGTTGTTATTCAGAACTGCTCATATTTTGCTATTCACTGAATTAACAAAACACTCCCTCAACAGACAGAGAGTGGGAAATGTGCTTTTCCCCTCAGTACTGCCCTCCACTTTTCAAGAGATTACTCCAGACAACAAAGACAAAGGTGGCACAGTAGCAGTTGCATATCCATTTAATCAGGTTTTGGAGGTTCCAACAGTCTCTCCAAAATCCTGCTGTTTCCCACACAAATAACCTGAGACACAGCAATTGGGTCTATCTCTGTCCTCCCAGCAATTAAAGCTTCAAGAAGATTCTGTACATCAAAGGCAGTATAATACTGTGGTACTTACCAAGGCCCTCATGAACTCTGGACTTTGTAGTGTTTTCTTCTCCCTTGTTGTTCTGGGCATGGGAGCTTACTTCACTCTTCAAAGCAGAGCTTCTTGTTGATGAAGTGGAAGAGGACTGCAGGGAGGATAATGAAGACTCACAGACAAAAAAGCAGTGGCCCAGTAGTAACTAGGAATAGAAAGTCAGAAAGAAAATATCAGCATAAGAGGGAAAAACTGCTCAGAGACAGATGTGCTTTAACCACATCTGTACCCATGGCTCTGCATCCCCATCCTCTCCCCACAAGAAAGAGCAATGAAATTCAGCTGGACTTGCATTAAATGGATACAACACCCACGTTGGGCCAGCCTACTGAGGACACTGACAACAGGGTACATTACATATCAAACTTGGTTCTGATTAAGGTCTTCATTTCTGTCATATGATGAACTCCAACACAGGTTAAGACTCTAACTGATTTTAATAATTTTTTTTATCAATGCAGAATTCCCCCAGCTTCAAAACAGACACTGTCAACCTATACTGCATACTGTGCATCTCCTCTAAAATGACCAGATTACACCTTAATGGTATTCACTAACTTCATTATATTTACTAAGAACCAGGTTAATGTATAGCCTATGATCTTCATTCTACTGTTACTCTACCCTTAAGTAAGAAATATATTACTGTACTACCTAATTACCATTCTTTGCTGCAAAAGATCAGCCTTCAGGTCAGGTAATTAGTTTAGCTCCCTTGGTGTCAGGTTTGGCCACAGGTACCAAGCACAGTGGCTTTGCACCAGCTGATGACCTAGTCCTATTCATCAACATCCCTATGCCAAACTGTAGAGAAACAGTTGTATTTCAATTTATCACATTCTGCCTGTACCACTGGGTCTGCAACAAACCACAGGCGCCAGCAAAAAGCTTTTAAAGCCATTTCACCTCTCTCACACATATCAAAATGCCAGAACAAGGAACAAACACTATATACATCATCCAATGTGGATGGCAAGGGCACACATGTCAAGAACTGTAAGTGCCATCTGCACAAGAAAAAAATATTATTATTTAAAAAGGCTTGTTATTCTGGTAATTACTTCACCAGGAAGGGGTGAAGTTCAATTGTTCAAGTCAAATACCTCATAAATATGAAACAGCAGCAGCATCAGTGGCACATGAGGGCTGCCTATGATTGCAAAGCAGCCGCTGACAGATGAGAAGAGCAGGAGGAAAGGATGCAAACAGAGCCAGCCCTGCCTGTGAAACATCCCACTGGGAGTTTACAAGACTTGACTCAGCAAAAGACTTAGGCTAGAAGAGCTACACTGTCTCTGGTTACAGCCTTGATAGTGCACAGTAGGACTATGATCTAGGGGATTTAAAAAAACCCCTACATTAATACAAGCCAATGTGCCTCAGTTGGAGGAAAAAAAAATCAGTAACACAGAGCAGCACCCTACATGGAAAATAGAGGAGTGTTTGGGACTGAACCCAGAGGAATATGGGTCACAAACTCTGGAGGTTGCTCTGACCTTGCTCACTCCAGCCTAAGGAACATATGCCCTGAATTACAGGAGTTTAAATGATGACAAGAACAAGTCTACATTTCCATTGGTCTCTTCCACACAGGCACAATCACTTCTCTGGGAATTATTTCTGTGACCTCTTTGTGCCACATCAGCACTAAGGAGGGTCCATCAAGAAAGTGGGTCTCTGTGCCAGCACTGGAATTTGGTGCCACAGCTTCTCTGAATAATTTGGCAGACACATACCAACCTTATCTTCCCCCTACAGCTCCATCCAGGGAGCAGGGCTGAGGATGTGAGAGTGGCTGAGTGCTACATCTACTCTGGCTATTTTTAGCTGCTGAAGTCACCATTAAGTGGCTGCTGGAGCCAAGTATAAATCAAAGAAGTTGAGTATAAAGCAAAATAGGCACAACCCCAGAATATACATGACAGCCTGGGTGGGTCCCATCACTTACTTCTTTTCTTGAGCATGGCACAGACAGGAAGAAGGATTATGCTCTACTTTACATGTAAAATACTTGGGATGACCACATAAATATGTCTCTGTGTGTGTCTGAGTGTGTGAAGTTGAAGCAGCTATGCAGTAAACTGACAATAATGTCTTGAAGGCTCTATGTGAATGATTTCATTGCAGAGGGTGTGATGTAGAGGAGCAGCAAGGATCCAGTTGCTACTTTTTATCAAGCTCTTTTATAAAAGTTCAGCTCTGAATCCAAGGAGATGCCAGGGTTTTCCCTTCTCAGACAAGGCACAAGCAAGACACCAATATCCTCAAACACAAATTGTCCAACATATGCTTTGATATGCTACATGACCCCCAGCTGCAGAAATCCTCAAAGTGCCCCTTTCTCCAACAATCTATTGTTGTTTCTTTGTCAGCTACAGAGGAACAAGAAAGCAGTAATGAAGTGGTGTAGGACTTGGTACAATCCTTCAGGCTTCCCCTGCTCCTTGGGACAGAGATGTAAAAGGCACCTCCTTTCAGAGCTCACAAATGGTCCAGCAGAAACTTCCAGGACGAAGCTTTCAAAGCTGAACACTGACAACTGTGTCCACACAGATGCAGAGGTTTTGGGTGTACAAGTAAGAAGGGACTGCACAGACCCCTCCCCATAAATCCTGAACAGTAAAGACTATCAGCTACCAATAAGGGCTGAGGTCCTTGCATCAGCCCTTCCTTCACTGGAGGCCTCAAGCAAAGAGGAAAGGTGCCTGGAAGGACCACCACAGCTCTGGCAGGAACTGACAGCTCCTGCACAGATGGCTCACACAGGACACTATGCAGTCTCTGTCCTAAAGAGGGTCTGCCCCACTGCAAGGAGGTGGCTGGGACTTCTGCAGTACAAGGCAAAGGAGCTTGCACATCCTGTCCCATGGCTTTAGACAGAAGTTGCCTCTTCTCTCCCCCATGTTATCTGTGCCAAATACCAGAGGTTTGTGCCACAGTGTCCCTAAGGGAAGGCTATGGTTCTGCACCTGAGCACTGTCTCATACCTGGGTAGACATGTTAGTCTGTGAACCTGGCTCCAGCTGGGAGCCCCTATCCCTCTGTAATGGGAGAAGTACTGGCTCTCCATGCCTTCATCAAGGAGAGGAAAACATGTTGCACCTGTCTGGGCCTGAGAGGGCACTGAGGAGGAAGAGCAGCAGAAATGCACGCTTGTGTTACAGCATTGCTGGAGTGTGTCAGTTTCAAAGACAATTAAAATGTCCAGCCTTACAGCAGTAGATGACAGACTGTACCTGAGGGCATGAAAAGGAGACATAGTGAGGCATTCAACTCTTGGTTCAAATCTTGGGCACCCAAGTCCAGGGAAGGAGCTGGCCACCACGTGTTTTGGGACATGAATAGTCCATTGACCCAGAATTCTCTCCCACTTACCCAGTTTTAAGCTAAAAAATCAATGCTATAGAGGCTGCCTTTGTGTGATGCCACAGTGGGTCCACTCATTCTGTGGCCCCTGGTGAGACTGTAAGCCATGAAATAGTGTTTATGCTCCTGGCAAGTTGATGGATGCATAACTGCACAAATTCCTTTGCATACACTTCTTAAGAACAAAGAGGTGCAATATGAAGGGCTCCAGGCTCAGAAAGAGGAGATCAGAGATGGAAGTGAGATCAACAGAAGACATCTGACAGAAGACACAGGAAGCACAAGACATTGCAATGCTGTTCCTGCTCTAACCTCTTCGTCACAGCTACCTCCAAACTACAAGATGACTTCAGGGAGAGTCTGTCTGAAACAGTAAGAGGGAAGTATTGGCCACACCAGTACGTGCATCAAATCTGGCTGCTTATTTGGCTTGTAACAGGTTTCACAGCAGTTCTGCTAGCAGACTTGGCCCCTCCAGACAGACCAAGACCAGGAGAATGAATGCAAGAAGTGCCACAGTAGATTGACTCGGAGAGTCTGCAATTAACAAAACATTACCCATTCAGCTTTGCAAGGGTTACATTTTGCATAAAATCCTATTCCAGACAATAGCTCTTCAATTCCATTTGATACCGAGCTTCCTGCAAAAGGAATGTTTACTGGTACTTTTTAATTACGAAAAAACCCATAAATTGTCTGTTTTACTGTCTGTGCTAATTATATTTCATTATGTATCTGGCATAAGCTATGATTTTCCTGCTGGTTCCCATGACATTTTTCATTATCAACCACTAATTGTCTAGCATGCACACTGCATTGTGAACCAAGTAGGCTGATGCGTGGGCAGAAGTTCTAGCGAAAGCTGGAAGGCAGTAGAAGTGCACATTATTATTACTACTATTATGCTGTATTAGAAAGTTGCCACCTACTTCCATAGCTACATATCCTCATCCTTATCAGCAGTGTCACAGCACAGCAAAGCACAGGAGTCCGTCTGTAACAAGCCTCCTGCTTAGCAAGGCTCAGCAGCTACAGAAGGAAAGTTACGTGGGCTGAAACGATGACAGCAGCCCCACTACAAGGACAGTTCCCGGTTGGGTGTAATGGTAACATCAAGAAGGTTTCTCAGCTGCTTCCTCTACTCAGTGCCCAAAGCACGTGGGTATCAGGATCTTGTCACTCTGCCTACTCACAAGCTGAGGACGAAATGATAAAGGAAAACAGTGCCATTTGTGGATCCCTAAAGAAATAGGATAACTAATGGGACCTTTCTGAGAGAGCAAGACAGAAAAGAAGTGTCTACGTTTAGCCTATATCTGGGGCTAAACTATAGGAGTTGCTCTATCACCCAATGACCTCTCCCCAGCAGGGAGGGAGAATCAGGAAAAGGAGAAAAGACCCATGGGTTGAAATGAAAAAGGATTTAATGAAACAACAAACTGATAACTGATGCCAGTATAAAGTATATAGAGTTATACTTAGCCCAGCAAAGGTACAGCAGTCACGCTAAACAGGAATGCAGTCCATGGGAGCAGAAGAAGGAAGAGGAGCATGGTCAGGAGGATCCCCTCTCCTAAGCAAACTTCTCCCTTTATACTGAGCATGGTGTTAAGGATACACGTTTAGCCAGTTGATGTCTGCTGCCCTGGCTGGCCTTGGATTCTGCCCCAGCCAAACCAGGACAACAAGGTAAAGGGTTTTCATGAGCCACAACTAACACTGTTTCTGTTATAGCAAAACCTCTAATGAATCCACATCTATGAAAGCTCAGAAAGTGCCACAAAGGGTAAAGCAACTCTTTGCATGTAATCATTTCATAAATCCAGACTGTAAGCACTGATTCTTCACACAGCACACTGCTAGAATAAGGAGTGTATGACCACTGCTCCCCAGATCATCGTTATCAGCCTTGGACAGGAGGCAATTCTATTCATGTGCACCACACACACAATACACAAACACTTCAGAAATAAATGTGTGTTTTCACAGGATTGCAGCTCTTTCCTGATATCTCTTTCAAAGGAGACAAAGCCTGACCCTTCCTAGCAGCACTGTGAGGGAACAGTTGTATAACAACTTCTCTTCTCCTCAAGGTGATCCACAAATACATTATCAGAAATGCAATCAGACCACATTCAGCACTGTAGCAGAAGGGTGAAATTCCCACCCAAGGCAGGAGGACTTGCCCTGCATCAAGGCTCAGTTTCACACACTTTATTTTTATGTGCTGATTTAAGATAGCAAGAATGAGGAAGTTCTCCGTTCTGTTTATATAAGGAATCCGAAGGACTGAAAGGTACTTTTGACCTGACTATACTTCCATTAACTTGGACTGCAAAATTTGAATGATCAAAAGGTGGAAGAATGGGCCTATTTGTAGTTGCTGCTGTTGTATTTGCAGGTCACCTTTAAAGATTTAAGCTGCCCTTATGGCTTATGGCATAGGTATATAATTTCAAAGGTCTCAGAGACACTACAGCATCTTCATTTCTGTTTCTTCTGCAACCTGCATAACCACAGTACCCAAATACCATGCAGGGCTTCACTGTGCTGCCCCCAGCAGCACTGAGAGGCAGGGAAATGCTAACACAATGGTTTCACAGAAGGGGAGCCACGGGACTGACACAACTCAAAATGGTGGAAGTTAAACACAAAAGAACAATCAAGAAAAGTCTCATCTGTCTACACAGATACTTCAGTGTCCAGAACTGCCTTACTTTCCACCCCAAGGCTGCGGCTCCCAAACAGTATCTACAGCACCTTCCTAGAGACGACAACACCACGACAGCCGCATGCCTGCAGGTATCTCCTCAGTCACCTTGGGGCACCTGAAAGCCTGAGGACTGGCATCTCTTCCCTTAGGGATGAAATCCAGTAGAGGTGCCCAACCCCTCCTGGCAACACTGAGCTCAAGGGATGGCACATCAGGCTCAATAGGTGGCATGGAGGTAGTGGCATTAAGCAAGGGCACTCACCAAAGAAATGGAAGGCCTGAGACAAATTCTCCCTTAAACTCACATTTTCCTTTCACAGTGTCATGTCACAGATGCACAACTAGAAGAGGGCATTCTCTACCCAGTAAGCTGAGTTTGTCTTCCTGTGCAGCCTGTTTTAGGGCCAGCAGTAGAGCCAGCACTGGTACACCTGCTCAAAAACGGCAGACCCAGACCTGAGTTCTCAGGATGCAGTCTGGTCTTCACTGAGAACCTGCTGCAGACAAATGACGAAGACACAAACACTGGGAGCACAAACCTCAGAGAATCCAGCAGCTCACCTGTAAGAGCCATAAGCCAGCAATGAGGAGGCCCAAGTTCAAGAAGGCTTTCCTTGAGGCCAGAATTTTCCACTTTACAAAGGCTGCTATGTATCTTGCTGTATACAACCCTGTGGCAGCACTGTTCTCCCAGCAGCAGCAATCTTACCCTGGCCTTTGAACAATGCTCCTGACAACATTTGCAACCAAGCAGATAAGGTTCTGTGAAATATTCTGCCTCCAACACAAGGCGTTTTCCAATTAGAAAAGATCAAGTATTAGTTTTGTTGGATGTGTTTCAAACAACTGTGGAACACTTGCTCAACTCAACAGCAAGTACACAGTGTTTGCAAACGATGATGCCTGATGTTCTGCATCCAGAAGAGTCCTGGCTCTCACCCCATTCCTCCATCTGTAAGCACAGACACCACAAATACAGATGAAATGAGGGAAGAGAAGCGTGTCCTAATGGGCAAGGGAGCACTCAAGCTGTCAATTGGAGGTGACTCAAGTAACAACCTAGGCCTCTAAAGGGCAATTCAGAGACTAATTGTCAATCCTAGTAATAATCTTAGAAAAGGCTCCAATTCAACATGGTATTTAAAATTCATTGAAGTTAACAGGACCAAGGAGACTGAAAATTTGAGCAGCACAGCACTTGAATTGGTAATCACAAACTGAAAGCTGATTGCCTGCCTCCTTGTCAGGACTGAAGCAGTTAAACAGAGGCAGCATGAGGAATCTTGTGCTACCTGTTCAAGCTTTGGTCCTCCTGTACCAGCACTGGTCCCTGCCAGGATTGTTCTCAGTGTTGGTCCAACAGCTGAGATAATCAAAGTGAAAACCACAGCCTTCATGACTGTTTGTCTCAGTCCTGCTACAGACAAGCGAAGAAAAATTAGAACCAGGTGGAAAATTACCTTTCTAGTCCACAACCTAAGAGAAACCCTTACACTCAAGTCTTTGCTCTGTCATTTCTCTTCTGTCTCAATATTAACCCTAATCTCCAAGCTATGCTCAAAGTCTCAGGTTTGCATGCTAGAACTGTTTTCCATTATAAAAACCACCATCACACAAAGTAGTGAGAGGACTAACTTGCTGGGCAAAGCTTTCACCCAAGATGTAGGAAAGCAAGAAAAAGGCAGGAGTAGTTACTACCTAGACAATCTGGATTGGATCAAATGAGAGAAGGAAGCTAGTCCCTAAAAGCCAATCTCCTGCTGCTTAGGGCTCTAGAGATGAGACCTGTACTCAAATGCAAGTCTGAGTCAAGCAAGATGGAGATTTGAACTTGACCCTTCCACGTCTCCTTTGACAGTCTGACCCCCCAAAACCTACCACAGTGGCAAGGGACAGCTGTCTTCTCTTACCTTCACATGCCCTGCTCAGAGAGGAAATCCATCCTGAATAAGGACACAATTTGGGTCTAGGAAAGTTTTTTCAAGATGATCTATTTCTTAGAAAAACTTAAAATTTAAAGAGAATTTAATTGTCTGACAAGAGCATGTTTTCTCAGAAGACTCTCAGCCTGCTCTTCCTGTAGTAGGTTTGTCTTTCATCATGTCCCAGGCTTGTTTTCAGTCAAACTACAACACAGAGTTCATAATCGGATACATTTTGTCACAGCTGACACTACCATTGCCTTACTGGTAGAAAGGGAAGACTAGGGTTGTCAGTCTGCCACCTTTCTTGAATACTGAAGTCATGTTGGTTTTTTTTTTTTCTTCTTCTTTTCCTTAAAGACAACTTCTTTGTTGCCATGGTATCAGTAATGCAGTATTTTGAGACAGGGAAGGAGATAACCATGCAGCATCACAGTGACACATCTATCAACTGCCATCCTCTCAGAAAGGGTAAATAAGTAAGGATGCCTATGTAGACTTTTGAAGCCTCCTCCTCCCTTTTTAATTTTTCCCCTCTCACATATAAATTGCTGTGAACAAAGGTCATGCTTTGGTTTAATGACAGAGCAGGTCAGAATATGTCTTTCATCAAGCAGTGTTCTAGGTTTATTTTTTAATTCCTTCTCTTCTCCCCATGCTACTTGACACCAGTTGAGGTGCACACTCACGAGAGAACAGAAGCACCTGCACATTCAGAAAACAGCAGCCTGGTTCCCCATGTTAAACCATGCAGTGACTGCTTTATATTTCTTGCTGTGCAACAATTTCTTCCTGAATTAACATGGAATCTACTGCTGAGTAGAACCCACATTTTATATCAACAGTACAAGAAACAAAAAAAGTCACTCCCATGAACCACCTTCAACTCATCAGGTGTGGTCTTGTTAGCCTTGTAGCATGTCTTTCTTATCTCTGACAGAATTACTTTAAAGAAACCCTTACTAACTTAGCAAACCAAGGCCTTGAACTCAGAAGGATGGTACTTCCCTCCTTGACCATGCATATGAGAACATTGCATCGAGTCCCTTCCAAAATTTCAGACAAAGCTCTGCACATCACTGTCACAACCCTGTTACTTCAGTAAACCCAAGAACAGTCACAGTGGGAGATGCCTGTCTGCCAACACACTCCCTGACTCTGAGTCTAGATCAATGAACAGGCAAGGACAGACACGATGACTCTGAGCACACCACGACTGCCACATGGCATTCACAGTAGTGACATGGTGAGCTTTTCATCTCCCAAATGGTGCAAAAGGACAAATAATGTAATGAAATGAAAACTTATATAAGCTGAATTTCTCAAGGCTCCTGTAACAGAGGGAGCAGAGAGCAACAAGTGAAGCAGTGATAGAAGGTCAAAATGGAAGGACCCCTGGTACATGTCAAGAATTCAGCAGTGAGCACAAAGTCCTTTACCAAACAAACCCAGCTATTTTACGTTTGGGAGAGAGAGGAAAGGGTAGGATTGGGAGAAGAAAGGAGAATTTCAGTTGCTGCTTCTCTCTTATTTGGGGGGATAACAAAAAATAAGTTGTCTCCACTCAGCACTGAAGTGCTCTCACCTCTTCAGAGAGGAATCTAACTGGGATCTTTATGCTTTCATGGACTTATTTTTCTCGTCCACAAAATCTTGCTCTTAGTTCCACCAATCTGACCCAAGGCAGAATGACTCACCACAGCAAAAGGCTGGACAGCAGCTTTTTTCTGAAAGACCTAAATAAACCCTACTCCATCAATTGACCAAGGACGGTGCTGCAGTAAACCTCTCACTGAAGGCTGTGTGTTGCCTTGGCAACCTGTCTGATCTCCATTGCTCCAGGGACTGGAAATGTGCTGCCAACAGGAGATTTCTGCTAATCAGACCAAATCTTTTAATCCTTAGATGATTTCCCATCTGTGGAGAGCAGGCCATGTGCCCACAGAAAGGAGGGCGCACTCTGAACACAGCGCTGACTCTCCTCGACCTGTTATTTGTTGGCTCCTTGTAGGCCACAGACATTTCCTAACAGCTACTGAAGGAGATGAGAGGTGGCAAGAGGCCACAATGTGCTTGTTATCTGCACAGTACCTCCATGCCTGCACTCAGCATGTGCCTGGCAGGCTGCAGAGACGATGGGCAGTGAGGAGACTGGCTGCATGCTGAGGGCTGCCTGCAGGCAGCGGGACTTTCACAGGGTTCATGCCTCAACCCCTGACCTTTGAAAGTAAAACAGATTTACCAATATTGGTAACACATGCTCCCTACAGGCCTGGTGCTACATGTTTTTTGAGTCTTCTCAAATCCACTTTGTCCCTTTTTCAGCTCCCATTAAACACATGCAAGTAACAGCAGTGGTAAACTGCTGACCAAAATGAAAAAGTGGGACAACCATGCGTCTCTTGACCTTCCTAGAGCAGGGACTGCTGTCAAACTGCAGCACAGAACACCTGCTAAAACTTCTAATTGGCAATGCTAAAAGGTCAGCTTTGGTGGTTAATTTTGCCTTGAAAGCACAACCAGTAATTGATTTTTTTCTTTTTTTCTTAAAGTAGAAACAAGACCAACCTCTCTACATCTCTGCTAAAGGTTTCTGGCCCCTGCATTTAAGCCTAGTCACGAAGACACAAAAAATCAGTCTGGCATTTAGCTCAACCAAAGGGCCACAAAAAGAGGCATGAACAGCAGATGGGAGAGGAATTTCCTACAATTGCATCGCTGCTGAGACAAGAAATTCTCTTTGGCAGTGATGAGATTCATGTCCATGAAAAGTCACCAGCTACAATCCAACAACTCTCAGCACGACCTCACCTAAGACGGCCCTGACTATGACTTCTCCATGCAACTGCCAAAGGGAATCAGGGCATTTGAACAGCAAACTTGACCCTAGCACTCAGGCTCTCCTTCCCTTCCTGGGTCATTCTTTACTGCATCTCAGAAGACACTAAGCCACCAGTCTCTGAACCTAAAAGTCACAGGTTCTACATTGAGTTCCATTCCACACATGTTGCTTGCTGCTGAATTAACTCATGGTATTGCCACAGTTGGTGTGGGGGACCCAGAGATGTTTTTTGTCCTGGTATGGAAGACATCTGCACAGGAGATGCTGTCCCACCATATGGCTCCCTGGGACCTGCACTAACTATCAAGCCCAGCCTCCAGCTCTTGAGGAACAAGATGGAGGAATTGTTGGTATTTAAAAGGGAGCCCTGAAGCTCATAAAGGCAGTTGCTCATAAAGCAGGGTGTGGTTTCAAAGAAAGAGCATATTGTGGAAGACTTCTAGGCCTCTGGTATCGACCAACTTACCTACGCCCTGGGAAAATATGTTCTAACAATAACAAAAGCCATTAAAACAAATGCTTGGGGAAAAAAGTGCCAATGGTTTCTAGAGTCATGGATTTAATATAGTGAAGAGCTTAAAAAGTACTGCCACCCTCTGCTGTGTCACCGTGAACATTTCTCTACCCACATTAGTATTGCAAACCAGTTAACTTGTTACTAGGGCTGCATGGAGAAGGGCATGAACTGAAGTCCTCGCTATGCTAACCAAGAGCTCTTTGATAAGGGAAAGGCAATGAGGTCTCAGAGGCATAAAGAAGAGGGAACCAGAGCTTGTTTCAATGGCAAAGAAAACAGCTGGCTCTCTACATGTGCTTTCCGACCTCATTCTTTCCTGTATCATGCCTTCTTTGTATTCCAGACACTCCTCAACCTTGCTTAATCTCAGTTCAGCAGACTGAATCAAAGAAGGACCCTGGGATTTATGCTCAGAATATCTGTCTCTACAGGGCATGAAAAATCAAAAGCATGGAAATCAGAAGCAAAGCTGTCACCAGTCTAATGGGGAGCAGGAATGATCTCAGAGAAAATAAATGTTGATGATGCAAGACATCATCCATAATTCCTTTGAAAAAGCAATGTGCAGGGCAGGATCCCAGCACTACAAAACCTGTGAGAAGGGCCTTCTCCACATGAAAGCAACCACAACACTGTCCCAGAGGATTCATTTGTGTTAGCAAGTTTCAAAGCATGTATCCAGAGTTTCTTTCAAGCAAAAGCTGTGACGTCAGACTGTTCTCAGGGATGAATGGAGAGCCAAGCCACTTCAGTGCCAGAAGAAAAGGGAGAAGAAAGGAAGCAGAGAGGGGCAACTGTAAGCCAAAACAGATGCAATGGAAACAAGCTAAAATAGATGCCATCTATTTCAAGGGCTTCTGCAGTTCTGATGCCTCAGTCCAGTCCACACAAACAAACATCCACACACACATTCTGCAAACACTTGACATAAAGTACCACAAGAATAAAGTGCAGCATGTTCCTTGGATGCTTTCAGACACACTGAGGCAAGCTAGGGAGTCCACTTAAAACTCTATTTGGATCTCTTTAGCTGTTTTCTCCCACAGCCACCATGCTACAATTAGGTCCTTTTGTTAATCTGCCTCAGTCACAAATACCTGCAAGTACCCATGGCCTCCCTTGCACATAATCAGATGTGCTCTCTGCTTAACAGGAATGCAACTACTCTGCACTTGTGTTACTCGTGATGAATCTTGAATTATGATCTTACTACTGCTTTACAGTAAAAGCTGAAATGACAGAAGGAAACAGCATAAAGTCAAAGCAGAATACAGAAGAAAAGGCTAACTCCTATTACTTGCAATTTCCAAGACCTTTGTATTTCAAGAAAACCAAAAGAAGCATGCAATTCCAAAGTAACAAGTGTTGCTAACACAGGATTTGCTTTTAAAACTGTAATTGTCACCAAAGTAACAAACTAGGAAGCTCTCTTCTCACCAAGAAATAGCCACAAACTGTTTAAAACATGAGACTTACCTCATCACACTCACATAAAGCAGCAAAACAAGGCAAACCAGCAATGACATTTCCCAAGAACACTCTGCTCACAAAGAACACATTTCAAAGCTTTCTTCCTGGGACAGGCTGCTAAATCCTCAGAATCTGTGGTGTTCACACAAGCTGGGAAAAGCTGAAGAGAAGAACAGTTCTGAGTTTCAAAACCAGCAGTGGTGCTCATGTTCTTGCTTTTTTCACTGCATGTTCTTGTTGATTTAATGGCCCCAGGAAGAAGGAAGGCTGCTGGTTGGTAAACATGTGACAGCCACCAAAGGAATGCTAGCCAAAGAAGTGAGAGATAAAGCAGCCTGTGTCACTTCTGACAAGGTTTGTTTAAAAACTGCTGCCTCATCTGTAGCTTTCTTGCTCCTTTCACCTTCTGAGTGCTAGGTCTTTATTCAAACAATTATTTTGCTGACAAATTTGCCTAATAAATATTTGCCATTCATTTATGTTGAAATTGTAAGCGATTTTTCTCTCCTACACAGAGATATAATTTATTATTCATCTTAAACTCACACTCTGGTCATAAATGCTTTGGATCCACTTTAGAAATGTACATTTTCCATTCTGGTTTCCTACAGCTTTGCAGTGCAAAAGTAAAGTAAGGATCACAGCAGGCATTCAGTCTAAAACAAAGTGTTTCTCCTCTCTGAGGAGCAGCCCACCCCATGCACTTCCAAGGCCTCAGCCAGTTATTACTTCCCTGAATAGCTCTGCTGACTCTCTCCAGACCCTGCTCCATCACTGTGGGCACCCAGGCTGGAAGAGTAGAGATGCACCACCTTGCTGATAGGATTTGTATAGACAGAGGTAAAAACTATTCTTAGAGCAAAAGGTGTAAGGACAGCACCAATCTTAATGCATACCAGATCAGTATCCAGGGCAAATCCATCCCCACTGTCTCTGCTTGTAACAGATCTTTCTGTAGTGAAACTGGAGCTCCTCCCAGCAATTTATTAATTAGTGCAAAAGTTTGATTCCAGCTTCTAGAATATCTGGTGCTCCTCAAAAACAGCATGAAAAGGTTATAAAATAAAATCAGTATCTGAACTGCTCAAAATGTGAAAGAGCTTGGGGAAGGTGGACAGAAAATGGGGGGAAGGAGGAGAGTACTCTCCCCACTCCAGCAAGGGCTTGCCGACCTGGCTGCTCACAACCAAATGGGCTCCTGGCCCCATTGCCTGCAGCAATTTGTAAGTTGGCTCTAAGCAGCTATCAGCAGTATCTTGCCTCTCTAAGGTAAACTGTTCCCTGAGGCAATTTTCTGCAAATGTTCCCAATGCAACTCCTCTTCCACCCCCCAAAAAGGCATTCTGATGATCTTGTTTATAAAAAACTGCTGCCTGGCAGATTCCTGAAGAGTCCAGACTGGCATCTTCAACACAGAACCTACTTTGAAAGAGCTCAAGGTGGGAAAACAAGTCCTTACTGAGCAGACATCAAACCCCTTGACTTACATGAATCTTCCTGCACCAGATTCCCCATGGATGGGGCAACTTAAGATGGTGCCTGGTTCCCTGGGCTGTGTGATGGCTGCAGGCAAAAGGCAGAGGGGTTAAAAGGCCACTGTTGGGGACACATGCCTTTCAGCAAGGCTCTTTCTAGACTCACAGCCTCAACCCTGTCTTTGTGATGCCATCATCAGGCGTGGTTGAGTGATCATGCTGCTCAGCCGTGCAAGGTCCCAGAGCAGGAGGTGGTGGCTGTGGCACTAAGCTAAAACTATGCAAGGGTGCAGCAGAGCAACAGAGGAAACACAAAGTCTGGTTATGTCATGCTAGTCACTGAAGCCAACTGACTGAACAAGTTTCATCCACTGCCCAGGAGATTTGCCTCATCAGCTAAGCCAGTGGGGAATTTCCTCACTAATTCAGAAATGAGCACCAGTCCCTTGAAGATTTACACAGACCAGCTACCAGGAAGGGGGCTGGGGCAGTTCAGCATGCAGGTGTGGGGGTGCCTCATTACCTGTATGTACACTTGGTCCTAGTTCTGCATGATTGAAAATAAATGTCCAAGTATCCACCCCTGAAGGGAGGCAGTGAAATGAGTTGCCAGAGAGGAAGGTCACAGGTTCAACACAGCTTACCAAGCACCCAAGAAAACCATCCCTCATCCATGCCACTGCCACTGAGTTAGTGTTGCACCAGAGAAGTCACTTAGTCCAAACTTCTTCCTGTTGACTATTCTGCTATTCCATTACTTTTGAACTCTTCCATTCATGGCTTTTAGTGTAGCCTCTAACATCTTTTCTCTGGTAATACGATGTTTATTCACTTCTATTCAAATTTCTCCAGAATTCCTCAGCATTGTCACATTTATGAAGGAAAATGGGAGACCATTTAAGTCTTCCACTCTGGTTTCCATGCACTCTTTCCTTGCTCTCCCACATTAAGTTCTTACTCTAAACTTTACTCCTGACTCCATCAATTATAAAGTTGCAAGGGAAAAAGTAGTCCAGAAATAATGCCACAAAGATTTTAGGAGAATAAACTCTTGTCCTTGTCAACTCAATACTTCACTTTTTCTGGGATTTTTTGTTTGCCTGGTTTTTTTTTTCCTCTCCCCAGAACCACTGTGCTAAAAGAGCTAGAGCACACTTGGCAGAAATTCAAATACATTCTCAGATGTAACCAGTTTTTATTATTATTTGTCAACCACCAGCTAAACTGTAGAAGTACTCTCTTTATGTTCTGCTAAATGTCAAGCTGATATTTTTAAAACCTGTACAATGTATTTCACATAAACTTTTACACCATTTTTTTTAAAGAATGAACATCTGTTCACCTGGGACTCATGGCATGGCCAGTATCCTCAACAACACAATGTGCTTCCAGTTTGGCCAGGCAGAGAAATCCCTTCCAGAAGTCTGCAGTCAAACCAGAGCCTGCTGACCACACTCCTTCAAAGCTCCACTGAAAGCCTTTTGGCAAGTCACCTCTGAGAAAACCCCTCATAAACTGATTTCTAATCCTTCTTTTTCAAGGTGCACTGAAGATGGGGAGAGGGTATTTCAACTGAGCTTTTTAGTCTAAAGCCATGCAAAGCCCTCAGCATTGTCTCAGGCTGTGTTCTTCCTCCCCACAGGCAGCAGCTCACTGTGCTAAGCCAAACTGAGATGAGTGTCACTCAGACCACCCTTGACCTGATGTGGACAATAAAGCATGTCACAACATAACAAACCTGGCAAAACTAAGCCAGCATGTTCCCTGTAGTCATCACCCAGCCAGGGAATGGCATCTCTCACTTTAATTAACTAAATAATTTGGCTCACTATGGGGAAAGGCATCCCACAGGGCAACACCCACATTGACCTAGACCTGTTATCAAGTGGTGAGGGAAGGAGAGAAAGAAGGCTTTGCAAATCCTGGGAAAAGGAGGGAGGCAGGGAGTACCCCAGGACTCCAGAGCACTCTCAAGAGCCCTGATTTTGTCACCTACTGCCTTCACAGCCCCTCACCCAACCCCAGGCTCCTTGCATGCTTTGCTGGAGAGTGAAGGATGCATGGACACCCCAACAGCAGGACTGCCCTGGGCCCTGGCAGGAGATCAACCCCAGCTGTGCCCAGTTATGCCAAGAAAAGAGGCTTTACACTGGCATGGCTGATTTCATTCCTTCATAGAGCAGCAGCTGTGAGATAGCTGCCATGTACATCCCACCAGTACTTAACACAGCAGCAACACACACCACTGTCATTTTAGTTCCTTTGTCAAACTATTATCACTGAACACAGCATTTGCTAGAGGTAAACTTGGCTGAACAAAGCCATTCATGTGGAGGAGAAGCAGGATAGCAATAAAACTGCACATAAGAAGCAACATCTCATGCTTTCACTTTGTTCATTACATTAAGCTTTCTTCTCTAGACTCACACAAACAAATATATCTCCCACTTCTTGGGCTCAAAGTAAAATTACTCTTCCTTCTCTGCTCCAAGTCTTATTCAGAAGAAATAGAAGACAAAAGAGAGATCTGTGTACAACAAAGTCAAGCCTCAGAGTCAAGAGCCCCAGAACTGGAAAACCTTATGGAACAGACTTCAGATCAGTGCACTTCTCACTCCTCTTAACCAAGGTTCATATATGAGTCGAGCATCTCTGGTATGTCTCACTGAACTTGCCCAGCATCTGCCCAATACTCCACTCCTCTGGGCTAACAGAGTACAGCAGTAGACTACACTGGAAGGAAAATGCCTATGAGAGAGAATAGTGAAGTCAGAAGTATTTACACAACACATTTCTGCCTAAGTCATATTCACCTGCTGTTTGCTGACAGGTATAGATGACAAGGTCCCGAATTCAAGAGGAGGAAACTGTCTCAGCAGAAGCAGTGTTTCAGTTAAGCATGTGTCTGGATTTCATGGTATTTCCTCATGCTAATTTCTACAAAGGGGCCCAGCCAAAAAGCACAGCTTTGTTTACCAGAAACCACACTTGAAAACGAATTGAAATGAAACTGTAAGCCATTACTCACAAGGAAAAAGTTAGCTTCACCTATAGTCAAAAATACCAACAAAATCCACATGCCCACTGAAGCTGTAGTTTAGAAATCTGACCTGGTTTGCCAAAGTATGCAAAGAGATAAATTGTGTCTGTTTAGATTATTAAGTCAGCAGTAATTTGATCAAACAGTTTCCCTGTGGCTATTTTAGCATGTGCTGCTTAATGCCAGGCTTGCTACAATCCTGTGTACCTGCACACTTCAAGGATAGGTTATCAGATCCAATCCTGTCTTCTACCCCAAGCTTGGACTCTGGGGTCACTCATTCCAGTTTAAAAAGTTTCCCACTAATTTAATAGTATCTGAAGTGGATCTGAGCAGTCCAGTTCATTTTCAGAAGTTTCAGGGTAACTCCAAGGTGTCTTGTTTTTGTTGCAACCCCCATTTCTTCCACTATGACAGTGAAGGTGGGAGGAAGGAAAGCCTGGAGCAGCACTCAGTCTAGTGGGATGCCCAGCAAAGACAAGCTAGCAGGGAAATAAACCCCAGGAAAAAAATCAAGCAGGCAGTCCAACTCAAACTCCACAAGAGGTGGAATTCCAAAGTCCTTGTACACAAGAGTGGTTCAAGTCTGTTCAGAGACCTAAAAATCAATGGCAAAGGATTTTCTTTTTCTAATTAAAGGTGGGTGGGTTTTTAAAAAACAATATTCCAGCACTGAGAGTGTTGCCAGAGATACAACCAAAACCAAAACAACAGCAGGTGAGATGAAGGGAGGCTAAAACTACCACAAAAATGGCAAGGTTTGATCAGAAATCAAGAAACAGATGATCAGTGTTGTCCACCTTGCAACTGAATCCACATACCACTCTGGAAACATCAAACTAAACAGAGAGCTTGTGGCTCACATAAGTCCAGCTTTGCCAGTAACAACATGGAGAAGAGCAGATCTAAATCTCCAAAAATGCAAACAGAGAGCTGCAGGCAACAGCTCCATCCAGGGAAGGAACCATAACAGGAACACAAAGTCAGCACATAGGCTAAAGTGATGTAGCTGCAAAGATGAGACAAATAGACCTACAATACAGGCAATAGCAACCACTATACCATGGAAAGTGGTATGAGAAGCAGAGAGAAAAATACCCACCCTAACAACTATCTTGACAGAGATGAGGGAAACAGAACCAAATACTCTATGAAAAAGCAAAACAAACAACAACAACAACAAATCCCACAATACCCCACCACCACCCAAACCAGCAAAGAGCACATGTGCACTGACTGAGAAAACTGCCAAATAAGAGGAAGATGCCTCCAGGGCAGCTGTAGCTATACCAAACACTTGCCATGTACAAACACTACAATCTAATCCCAGTGACACTGATAAGCAGCAGTATCAGGCTGAAGGAAAGGGACCAGCTGCTCATGGTACACAATAAAATCATTTGGAGATGCATGAGCAAATGTAGATGGCCAATAAGGAGCCCAAAACACCAGGAATGTTATCACAAAACCCTCACAGTGCTTGACATGCACAAGCACTGTCACCTGTTCATGCTCAGTGCATGTGAGTCATAGCCAGGGATCTGCCTGGATTGCATCACCACAAGTAAGAGAAAGGAGGACACCAGGACTGCACTGACAATCCAGCCCAGCTCCAGCTGTGCTCTGAAACAAAGATTTGTCTGAATGTAGATAGGAAGGGGAAAAATATGAGTACTTGAACAACAGATAGCAAACTAATGGTCCTCAAACACTTTCAGCAACTCTGAAGAGAAACTCAAATGCACTGAGAAATGCCCATGCCCCAGAACACCCAAGGACTCCACACTTTAAACAGATCAACTATGCTTCCAGAGCCTCTGCAACTTCACTTGAATGCCATATAATTATCTACCAGCAACCAAAAGAAAATCAAACAGTGAAAAGACAGCCATGAGACTTACAGTGCAGGGGGGATTAGCCATCAGCAAAGACATGCTTGCAAGGGTAGTCCAGCCAAGGATTTGAATAGAAGCCAGAAAAAGATTATGCTTTCAGTGTCAACAGCATGATTTCAGTCACAGCAGTGACAAAAAGGACACAAAAGTCATTAAGAGAAAGCCATGTGAACCAGGCAGCTTCTACAATACAGGCACCAAGAACCATTAACATAGCAGAGATGGCTGTGACTGGGGCCCCACTTGTCAACCAGTTGTGGGAAGCAATGGAAAAAGCCAGAGGAGAACCTCCAGGGTTCAGGGTGGAGAGAACACAAACCAAAAGAAAGTTGTGGTACATTAAGAGACAGCCTACATAATTGCCCATGACAATTTAGTTTATTTCATTAAGTGTATTAACACTGGTATATAAGAGGTTTGAGCAGTTGTTAGCAGAAAGGGAATAGGTGCTATCTTCTGGAGCATCATAGCAAAACTAAGCATAAACAAAATAAGCAAAGTACAGTCTGATGACTCCCTTCCTGCAGAAAAATGAAGTCAGAAGGGGATCCAGAGGACTACCCAGGAGCTTGGATACAGGCTTGGCTGGATAATAAATCAATCAAGCAATCAATTGCCCCTTATGTCATTCTACTCTCAGGACAGTGCCACAGGCTCCAACGGGATCTCTTTGCTGACCTTTGCTTCAGTCTCAGCACAGACTGCCCTAACATAACAGGTTTGGCTGTGCAGGAAGACTGTTTGCACACCTTTTTTATTGTTTAATTTTACCTTATTTCACTGTGCATTTTCAATTTAAAACTCCTTATAAATGGCAGCTTACATCACTAAGTGATTATTAACTACTGTAAATGAGAACCTTAGCTCTGAAGTCAAGTTCTAGATTTCAGCAGTGTCAAACATTAACTTAGGGAGTGATTTAGATGAAAATTAAGATCTTTGAATAAAACCACTTTTAAACCCTAAAGAATAAGTGTAGACTCTATTGCTCAGCCAGCCAGTTTTCAAAGTATTTAAGTTCAGGGAGAGATGACAGAATTCAGCTAAATTTTAAGTGTGGTAAAACTAGTGAGTGTAATTAGCTAAAGCTTCTACAGAACCTAGTTTTTAAATTCCATTCCTGGTAGCTAAGTAAAGTAACTTCTATTATGTTTCAAAGTTTATAATAATTAAAGTTTACAGTAAATCCACAGAATTCAATAGAATTAACTGGCTATAAATCTCAGAGCATAAAACTGGTTTGTGGAAGTAGCATGTAAACGATTCCTAGCCTTTCTGCAAGGTGCCAGCCTTTGAGTGAGCTGGTTAAGTCAGTCTTTGATTAATTGCCTGCTGTATAAGAGCCAGGGTCATTCTACTAAATTAGGTGAAGGTCTGGCAGAGATCAGAGATGTAAATCAGAACTTACAGGAAAAGCTTCAGCACAAGATGAGAACATACCAGCAGCCTTTCTTCCCTGCAAGGACCCCTCTCCCTCAGGCAGCCTGCTCTTCAACCATAGCCATTAAGTAGATCACAGAATCACAGAATCTTAAGAGCTGGAAGGGACCTCAAATGATCATCCAGTCCAATCCCCCTGCCAGAGCAGGATTCCCTGGACCAAGTCACACAGAAGCACATCCAGATGGGTTTTGAATATCTCCAGAGAAGGAGACTCCACAACCTCTCTGGGCAGTCTGTGCCAGTGCTCTGGCACCTGAACTGGGAAAAAAAATTTTCTTGTATTCACATGGAACCTCCTATGCTTCAGCTTACAACCATTGCCCCTTGTCTTGTCACTGGGATCCACTGAGAAGAGCCTGACCTCATCCCCCTGACACCCACCCTTCACATATTTATAAGCATAAATGAGGTCATCCCTTAGTCTCCTCTTCTCCAAGCTAAAGAGACCCAGCTCCCTCAGCCTTTCCTCATAAGGGAGATGTTCCAGCCCCTTCATCATCTTTGTGGCTCTGTGCTGGACTCTCTCCAGCAGTTCCCTATCCTTCTTCAACTGAGGGGCCCAGAACTGGACACAATATTCCAGATGCAGCCTCACTAGGGTAGAGCAAAGGGGGATAAGAACCTCTCTCGACCTACTAACCTCCTACTAATACACCCCAGGATCCCATTGGCCCTCCTGGCCACAAGAGCACACTGCTGGCTCATGGTCATCCTTCCATCTACCAGGAGCCCCAGGTCCCTTTCCCCTTCACTGCTCTCCAACAGCTCAGCCCCCAACCTATACTGATCCATGGGGTTGGTCTTTCCCAGGTGCAAAACTCAGCACTTGGCCTTGTTGAATTTCATTCAATTTCTCCCTCAACAACTCCCTCCCTGCCCAACTCTCCAGCCTGAGTCTAGCTGAATGGCAGCACAAACCCTCCGGTGTGTCAGCTACTCCACCCAGTTTAGTGTCATCAGCAAACTTGCTGAGAGCACACTCTGTTCCCTCATCCAGGTCATTGATGAATCGATTGAAAAGCACTGGTCCCAGTACTGACCCCTGAGGGACTCCACTAGACACAGGCCTCCAACTAGACTCTATCCCATTGGCTACAACTCTCTGACTTCTGTCCTTCAACCAGTTCGCAATCCACCTCACTACCCAATCAGCCAAACCACACTTGCTCAGTTTAGCTGCAAGGATGCTGTGGGAAAGAGCAAGAGCAGGACACCCATGTGTGCCTTCTCCTGAGGAGCCTTCCCATCTCCAACCATGTTCTTAGAAATGTTCATTTCTAAGGACTTTTTGAGCCTGACATGGCTTGTTTTCTTCCAGGGGCTCAGCCTCACACTGAACCCAGGTCGAGTTCTGGCATCCAACACATCCTTCAGCAGAGATCTCTGCAGATCAACCAGCAAGAGCATGAAGGTGCAGCTCCTTCTGTTCCCCTTGAAGCTGGCTCCCTTTGACACCCACACCCTCAGGCTTTCTGAGGCAGTGAACAAGCACTCCTTGCCTACCTCTCCATTACTACTCACATAAGTCTGTATATCTGATGATCCTCCAAAGATCATCTCTTACCAATTTATAAGTCTTTCTCAAACAGTCATGCTCAGTTCCAGAAATGTCCATACAGTTGACCTAGTCACCTATGTGGGACCTCCCCCAGTTCTGCTATATCCTTTAGGAAATGTAGGTGCCAAAACTGCACACAGTACTCAAAGTAACCTCTAGGTTTACAAAGCAGCACAGTAGTGTTTCCTACAAAAAAAGGACAGCTTGCTTATAAGATCAGGCAATTCCCCATCTTCAGAGACTAAAAGTGCTGTGCCAAGGAGTGCAGACATACAGGCTGCACCCACTGCGGTCACACCTCCCAACAGGAAAGCCCCATGCTGTTGTGGGAGAGCAGGGACTCAAGTAACAGGGACAGAGCTCAAGGAAAGACAAAACCCAGTGGGAAGCTGTAACTCCCCAAATACAAGAAGCAGGAGAACAACAGAGCAAGTGGGGAAATGGTAAGATTAGTTTAAAACCAACCAGATTGTGACACTGTCCACAGGGCTACAAGGAGACTGGATACGTAGGCAGAAAACAGGAATGATTTGAAACTGCAGTTACCCCACACAGACTGGGAAACTATCTTGACAGGGTGATGAAAACACTGTAATTTTAGACATCAAAAAATAACTACTTAAAAACCTTTAATAGAAATGCAGCCAGTCCCCAGAGACACATGAGAATGGCTATTCCTCAACATCCTATAGAAGAAGAGAAAAAAACCCCACAGAAATCTAAGCAATAAGCTTGGATTTGAAAAAGGAGAGGTAGATAAAAATCAGTCTAGCAGTAAAAACAGCTAGCTGGAAAGGTGGAAATACTTCCAGGAGATCATGTACAGGTAGTATTGGAAAACATCAGGATAGTTATAGCATCAGTTTGAAATGCTTTTTAAAAAAGGACCAAAAAATCAGTTTGCTGTTTGGGGTTGAACTGCAGATTAAGGAAATTACTGGCAGTAAAGACAAAAAACAATATCCTTCAGGAAAAGAAAAAAAGATCCTGAACTTCTAGCAAGTTAAATGTGGAATCATGAGAGGGCAGACCAAAAAACAACTACTGTAAGCAACTTCCTAATGGCATCAAAATTTAATTACAGCACTTTTTCAAGTGTTGCAGAAATAGGATGCCTTCCTGAGAGCTGGTGGGCTCAGAGATGATGAAGGGGTTTAAGGAACACTCATGATGATAAGCTTGGAGCTGGAAAGCCAGATTTTTTCACCAGTGTTACCTGCAGAGAAGCTGAAGGGCAAAATTCAGCTATTTTCACTCAGAAAGGGATCTTGATGATGGTCCAAATAGATTTTTTGAAAATAGGTCAGTGTTCAGTAACAAGGCAAATGAAATATTAAGAAAAGCAGTGAATAAGACCACAGAAACAGTATTGCCATTACAAATCCACACTGCTCCCCCTTTCTTCATTACAGTTCAGAAGTCCGGCCAAGGTTGTAATAGAACCACACTGAGACAGGCAACTTGAATGACAAGGGGTCTAAGATAGCTTCTACTTAAGGAAAAGCTTGACTTTTTTGGATAGAGAAAGAGGTAATTATGGGATCAGAGCAGGGATGGAGGGGTAATAAAATGGTAAGTGGTATGGAGATGGCAAATAAGGAATGAATTGTAACTACTTGCTAGAAAACTTCCAGAGGGCAAACAACAAATGAGCAGGTATCAGGTAAAGAACACAATCCTTTATAAAGATAATAATGTTTAATGCAACATAAGACTATGGAACTCACTGCTGCAGGATGTTGCAGGGCCTGGAAGCAAAAAATGGGCTCAAAAAGCAAACAGATAAATGGAGTGTGGGTTCATCATAGGCTATCAAACATAGAAGTCACACTAAAATCTCTGGGTTAGAGAATCCCCAAGTTGAACAGAAGCTGGGATCACATAGTCAAATTCTGTTCTTAATCTCCCCAGGTACTGGCTACCAGCCAGCACCAGGGATCTTTGAGTTGACACAGCACAACCATTCCTCTCACAGTGCACCACAGACCACTTTTTTTGTTGAACTTTATTTTTTTTAACTAATTAAAAATAATCTCAACACATAAGATTGCAAGCTGTTAACAAAAGATGAAAAATTAACCACTTAGTTTGCAGCTTTCACTCAGTAGATCAAACAACCTGCTCCAGTAGCTTTACCTGTCAAATCAATCTTTCTGACCATTTGCTTTAAGCTCAGGGGCAGCAGTCCCAGCAGAAATGGTATCTGAAAGCTAGTTCACATTGCTAATCACCCAGCAACTAAGAGCTTACCACACCAGCCCAACCGACACCAGTTAAAACCAGTGCCCCCATCCTGCAACTCAACTGTATGAAAGTATCACAGATATTGCATAATCCCAGCTCTCTCCTAAACTCATGGAATGACAGGATTGATTCCTGGTGACTCCCCACCAGCTGTGTCTCTGAGACAATGTTCTCCTGTGAGCACTTTCCCTCCTTTGGGGGGAGGAAAGAATCACGAGTATAGTCTCTGAAGTCCAGGGGCGAAAAGTGATTTATTCAAACTTCCCCCGGGGAGGGTTTAACAAAAGGGAATGTGATTGGGTGGTAACTCAGGAAGAAGGGAGTGTAGCCAATGAGGTTTGACAGGGGCAGGGAACTGCTTCAGGGAGGAAGGCAACATGTCACCACCCAGGGGGTCCACGTGCACTAGGGAAGGGATAACAGAGGCTTATAAGAAAAACCGTACAGACGTTCGCAACCCGCGGAAGAACTCGTGCAGCTCCCGGTGTGGTGATCCTGGGAAGAAGCCACTGTAAAATCCTGGTTCTAGATGTTTTCCTTCCACTTCTTGTAATCTGGGTGTTCTCCCACAATGGAAGGCAGTAATATGAAGCCTTATCTTTATTCATGCTCATTTTGTTATGGTGTTCTTAATTCATGCCAGGCAGTACAGGGAAAGGTCATCGCTCTGTTAATGAATCTTCTACCAGGCCATAATCTCCTCCAGCCTGGGTCTCCTTTGCCACAAGGATAAACATGCAGTACCTCTCTTGGCTAGGTAACATCATCCCAGCAATGGCAAACCACCATCCTTCCTTCAGCCTCAGCCATGTGCATGTAATTGGTTGGATACTCAAGAGACAGTTTCAGAGACAGGCTTTGCTGCCTGCTAGAGAGGTCCGGGAACCAGTGCACAGAGCACCAGCCCAGCTCTGCCCTATTACCTGTTACTTGCCCTTGTGGGCAAAGAAAACAGAGAAGGTTTAGCCCACCTAAGACAGAAACCAGCCCAAGAATAACCATTATGTTTGAGGGAAAGGGAGAATTAAAGCCATCCAATTTTTTGAATGAAAAACACTCAACTTGGAGAGGAAGCCTTCATATCAGCCTAGATTACTTTGACCTTTCTGGCAGTTTTTACACAGCCAAGTAGGGGAAAAAAGAGATGGGGAGGGAGAATGGAAATTGAAGGAAGAAGGGAGAGAAGGTAAAGTAGAAAAGGAGAAGCAATCAGAAAGGTCTCCTCCCCCAGCTGTTCTGCTTCCAACTTTGAAAATTAGAATTTCTCCCAGGAAAATTACAGCATCTTTTTATTTATCTTTTTATCTGATACTGCCAAGCTGGGCTGCCAGGAAAATAAATTTTGAAACTGTTTTGACCAGCTTTTCCTGAAACACTCAATTAGTGGTGATGGGCAGAGCAGAAATGGGGCAGGGGGGGAGATAAGAGGCCAGCAGCTGGGCAGCAAGTAAAGCCAGGGTGTCAAAGAGGCCACCAAACACGTGACAACTCTGTGTTCAGACTAACACATACAACTTAACTCAAGCAAGGCTTACCCTCTGAAGGATGCCCTGTACCATCTTCTCCAGAGAACCACACCAGGCTGCCTAGGTCTCTTGGACACTGCCAGCTACTTCGGCAAGGTCTGCAGGGCCTCTCAGGTGCCTGGACCTAGCAACGAGAACAGGTGGTGTTGAAAATAAGTCAGGAGGCTTGTTAGGAACCAGTCACCACAATGACAGTCACCAAGTTGGGTTAATATGTCTTCAGCCATGCTTCATGCATTCAAGTAACTGCTCAGATATAGCTGGTGGGCCAGTTTCCTTTCAGTACTCCAGATTCACACTCTCCTCTTCCTTTCCTATTCTCTCTTTATTAATGTAGTACATCTCTCTGGCATCACTGACTTAATGCTCTGTTTGTTGGCTGCCTGACAGGTCTCAAAGAAGCAGGTCTTTCCACTTCCAGTGCAATTCTGTTTAATCTTGTATGGGGAGGGTGTTTCACTTAAGTAACTTTTTCTAATCCTCCTTTTCTGCAGGAAAAAGAGAAGAAGTTTGGAAAAGGAATGACAGCAATATTTTAACATAAATGGGAGCAATTTGCATGCAAATCAGATTTTTCTGGTGCCACAGAAGATGTGGGGGCCCTGCCAATTTGGAGGGAAGAAATAAAAAGAAGGGTGGATTTGACAGAAACACTGTCAAGTGATAAACCCACAACTTTTAGTTTCTTCCCTAGGCAAAACTGCCCTGGAGAGAGAGAGTCTTCTGTTCTACCTACCTATTTATTTTCATTCTTATTGACACTGCCATGGTAAGACAAAGAACCTGTTTCTTCTTTTATTTATGTGCCTTCTCAAAGCCCCTTCCTTGCATCCAACTCCTACAAAGGTAGTCAATATATGAGTAGGTGCAGCTCGATGCAAACCCAAGTGGGAAGCAGTTTCCTTTCCAAACTCGATGAGAAAATAAGTTATACAATCAATAAAGTAGCACCAGACTGTAAAGGAAAAGAGAATCACATGATGTACTAAACAGCACCCAGACATTATCACCAATAAATCATTGTGCTATGGGAGTTAGCAGAGGCCCAACAGGGCTGCTAAAGCTGCTGAGAACAGAGGAGCTGCAGGGAAGGCAGCAGCCTGCCACCAGCACATTAGCTCAACCAGTTCCTCCCTACAGTATTTCTCCCAACAGTTAGCATTTGTTACATGGGAGGAAAAATCTTTATGCTCCAGAACTAACACTCCTTGGTGTGAGTCAGGTTATTTGCACCTCTCAGAGGAAGATCTCTCAGACAATGATTCCTGTGGACACTTATGTTCTTCCTGCAGCACTGAAGTAATCTTGGGAACCTGAACGCACTGAGCCCTGTGGCAGGGGATGCCACAGCACTTCATGCTTAGGACCCCTGCACCACAGCACAAAGCAGCAATGTAGCCTTTCCAGCCAGAGCCATAACACAAGGCAGACAAGACAAGAGCCTCAATATCAACTTCACCAACCAGTTATATCTCATACTTGAAAATGCAAAGAGAGCAGAGGAAAACACTCTGCCTTTGCCTTTCTGTGGATTTGGCACAGCAGACTGCCCTACCAGAAGACAGCCTCCAGCAGCAAGGTTAGCAAACAAGCTACAGCTGCTGCTTACTAACACAAACACGCACCTGGTCTTGGAAAACCTGTACTGAGCACAAGTTTTGCAAGTATTTGCTTTTCAACTTTCTACTTCAACATTCCTGATATGCTAGTATTACCACCACTGTTCCTACAGAAGTGTTACACCCCGTCTAAAATAGAACGGGGCTATGTGACAGATCTAAAACAGTCAAATGCATCAGAGCAATTAGCGGTTCTGCTGCTTTTATGGCTCTGATTGGAATTCTGATCTCAAGCTAAATGCCAGTTCTCCAGTGAGAAAACACAGTGGCTCTGCATACGGGCTCCATCTGCTGGCACATCGCTCTCCCAGCTCTGCCAGTGCATAGTAAACTGAATCAGAACCTACACAGCCATCAATTACATTTTTCTTCTCGCAGCCTATGAATTTCAATAAATACACCATCTGTTCATCTTCTGTGTGGGAGTTCAGTCATCTTCTTGGCAGCAATATTATTCTAGGGCAATTACCTGTGTCTTTATCACCTATCATTGTGCTTCATCATCTTTTCATCATGTGTAAAAACCAACCACTTTATTACTACAATTTCTGTAGGCAGCTTGGTCCTGGTAGTTACCATGGAGATGATCTGTCAAAAGAAGTCTACATTTAAAGAAGTAAAAGCTGAGAGAAGGAGGAGGAGAGAAACACAAAGAGCCTGAAATGAACTTGTTTCTCCAAGTCAGAGTTTAAACACAAAAGGCACATCTTGGGCAGCAACACTGAGACACTAACAGCCTATTTAGGAATCCATCAAGCTGCCAATACAGAGGATGAGTGAACGGCTCACAAGCATTACAATATGCTCAGAGGTCAGAGACTCAGCTTTAATCCCTCAGCTGAGTCCCAGGACCTGCTCTTAGGAAGGTCAATTTCTTATTCCTATAAATCAAAAGGTAAAATAGAGGGAGGGAGGACAGGCTGGAATGGCAGGCAGACAGCAACAGCAATTCTCTCCTCCCTGTGAATTTTACACCAGCTGCCCTACAGTTTATACACAGTCCTGAAAATCTCTTTGAATTACTCTTTCTTTCCCAACTTCACTCTGTGCTCCACTTTCTTTCATCCCTTCCATGGATTCCTGCCTAGTTCTGCTTTGTTGCTCATTCCCTCATAGGCTGCACTTTGCTCTCCTTCTCTTTCCATACACACACTTGCAGCCATTCTAGCTCTCTCTTTCTAAATTCCTATACATTTCAAAAGCAGCTGTCAGTGCCACCTATTTACAGATGCTTGCTCCCTCCCTCACCCACCCACCCCCACACTCCCCCTGCCTTCACTTCATTAAATCCTGTTTTCCTCTTCGAATTTTTTCATGTCCTCTAGCCTTCTAGCTCCTATCCTTCCAAGCTGTAATTGCTCTCATGTTACTGCAGGAAAAATATTAGCAAAGTACAAAGGACTTGCTGATGCTCTGTATTTCTAGGATGCGTCATTAGCAGCCTTGAGCTGAAACATGCTGGGCTGCAAACTGTGCCTTGGTTCAATTTATCCTTGTATCTCTGGAAGAAATAAGCAATCAGAGCTACCCAATTTGTTTAATATCAAGCACACATGCTCTGAGTTTTAATGGTGTGGATTGTCATTCTGAATTGCAAGAGTACAAAAAATGACCACCTATTCACTATGGACCTGTTGGACTGAGTCCAGAGGAGGGCCACAAAGATGATTAGAGGACTGGAGGACCTCCCCTATGAGGAAAGGCTGAAACAGTTGGGGTTGTTCAGCCTTAAAAAGAGAAGGCTTCGAGGGGATCTCATAGCTGCCTTCCAGTACCTAAAGGGGGATTATAGGATAGAAGGGGAGAGACTTTTTAGGTTCTCAAACTGTGACAAGACAAGGGGAAATGGTTATAAGCTGCAAGAGGGGAAATTTAGGTTGGAAATTCGGAGGAATTTCTTTACCAGGAGGGTGGTTAAGCACTGGAACAGGTTGCCCAGAGAGGTTGTGGCTGCCCCATCCTTGGTGGTGTTCAAGGCCAGGCTGGATGTGGCCCTGGGCGACCTGGTCTAGTAATTGGCATCCCTGCCCATGGCAGGGGGGTTGGAACTAAATGATCTTTAAGGTCCCTTCCAACCTGAGCCATTCTATGATTCTATGATTCACAGCTACCTTCCACAGTAGAATTGTCCAAATCTTGCAAATCATAAAAAGATACCAAGAGAGGGAGGAAACATTTTCCAATAGTTCTCCAGACTTAACAGCACTTCAATTTCTGCCTGTCCACCTTGAGACACAAGGCACTCAATTTTCACTAAGTGCCCATACTTTGCATGGGTTTCTGCCCACAGAAAACTTTCTATGTGAGGAAGCTGAATCTAAAGAGCATCAAATTTACTGCAAATGAGACAGATGTCTAGAAATCTGAGAGTAAGCAACTACTAGGGTATTAAAAAAAAGGCCCTGTGGCAGAAATAGTGCTAGGGTTCAGCAGTGAAAAATTCCAGGGCATAAGTTCTGAGAGAAGAAGGAGAGAACATAAAATAGGAGGGGAGATTACAATAAAACAATAGGCAGGAAAGAAAGAAGTGATGAAAATTAAAAAATAAAACCCCTAAGGATGTATCAGGAAAACACTGCCATCAGAGATCAAAGCAGAAATCTCATGGGGAAAAAAAAAATATCAGTATTTGCTGAGGAAACATGAACTAAACAGGAAAAAACACATTCTGATCTCAAATCTGACCTCCCCTCAAAGTTTATTACAGAGCAAAGTTCTTCCCAACTGTCCCCTTGGCAGAAGTGCTATTGAAGAGAGACTGAAACCACAGATTGATAGATCAGACATTGTCACAGCTTCAGTTGCTAAGGAAATGGCACCCACGCACCCTCCTTTAAAGGTGTGGGCTCTGTGTTTCCTCTCTCTCTGTAGACACCTTTGGCAGTCAGGTTGAGCCATCAGCTTCCATATGGTGCTTTACCTTCAACATGACAGGCTCAGGGACAGTCACATCTCTGTTCTTTAGCATGGCTGGTTGCTGCACAGATTGAATGTAGATGGAGAAGTGCCCAGGCTAAGAAGTGCTTTCCAGCATCCTGGGCCAACTTGAGCCGTCACTTGGTAGGCATGCTGTAGTAACTTCTGCTTCTGCTAACCTCATTTCCTCCAGCTAAGCCTTCCAGACAGGCTCAGTGGATGCTGATTCCCTGCACAGGATCTCTGTGCCCTTCCAAGGCAAATGCCCTTGACCAGCAGCATTTGTGCTGCCTCTGCCCTTGGCAGTGCTGGCAGACAACCGGGGCAGACATTGGTTCTGCTTACCTCCTCCCCTTTCCCACTGACAGGTCTGCAAAGAGAGCCAGGAGATCTGCCCTGACAGGGAACTCTGCCTGCTGCTGCTGGGGCTGCTCTGCCTGAGGCAGCAGCAACACCTGGTATCAGGACATCCCAGTGCCTGCCACCGCACACAGTCCACCACGAGGAGGCGGACAGCATCCTCATCTGCCACTTCCACTCTCCCCAACCCTCAGCAGCTTTGCAAAGATTACTACTTCTGTTTATTCTGTACCTTGAACAAGATATTCTCAGTCACTGCTGTGCTGTTAACTTGACACTTGCACACTGAGCCACTCTCAGGAAAGGAAGAAGGTAAAGCACTATGGTGCTTGTGGTTTGTCCCAGCCTGGTCACCCACGGCTGGAAAAAGACAAAATTGAGCAGCAAGTGATGATGGCCAGGCAAGAATAAAAAGAGAATACATGATAAAGAAGGATTTCTTCTTCAGAGGAAATCAAATACACATAAGACAACCCAATGCACACAGTGCACCACTCCAAAAAATGGACTTCCAGCTCCCTTTCAGGGCAGAGGAGGGAAAACCAGTCTGTCTCTTCTTGCTGCCCTCCAGAGAACCAAAAGCATGTTTCCCCACTGGCACCCAGGAGCTGCTGAAGCAGTGATACACCAGATCACTGGTGGTTCAGGCATGAACAGCTCCCCAGACCAGGGGAGCACAACATAGGCAAGCTTGCCAAGGGGAAATGGTGGCACATGCAGCAACTTCACTATTGCCAGCAGGCCCTGCACAAGGTACAGCAGGCCTGCACCTTCCCAGAGCAGTGTGCCACAGTCAGGAGCACTGTAGAACCAACACCACTTCTCCTGCTTAGGATCTGTGCCTGGACAGTGGACAGAAGGTATCTGCCCAGTCCTCTGCAGCATCACAGATCTACAGCTTTCCTGACAATCAATATGACTTTCCAGCTGTGTACACAGCTATCACCTTCCCAGTCTTGAACTGCCTGGGATGGGAGTAGAAAGAACATGGGGTTTGGCTGCTTTCAGATGATACCTGCAATCCACCTCCTCCATGGTTTTGCATGATAATTAACATGTGGACTCCACACAAATATTCATGAGCTGGGCTGGCATTTGGCAATCAAAGTGTAAAACAAGCAGTGGCTAGACAGAGGAGACTGGGATGACACATGGCATGCCAGATGCTCATCCAGCACAAGGTCACTATTGCCTCATTTCACTTCACCAGTGAAGTTAGACCACCTAAACTGTGCTTTGAACTGTCACAAGTTTATTCCACTCAGTGATCCAGCATCACTTGTCATCAAACCACAAGGTAGGGAGAGCAAGAGGAAAGGCACAGGAAGAGGAGCAGCATTAAGGAGGGAGAAAAACACATTTAATCACTTAACAAAAGGCATCATCAACTCTTTGGTCAGAATTGCTTTTGCCAAAGAACTAAACAGAAGGCAACCTTGCATCTTTCATGGTTTTGCAGGTATAAACAAGTCAACACAACTAATCTAGTCATCTTGTCTGCAGGAGTAACCCAGAAACCAGAGCTCCCACAGTAGTACAGGGAACCCTGGGTGAGAAACAGGTAGACAAAAGCCAGGGCCTCTTGCAGGTACAGAGGGGGCAGCCTGCCTTCTCATGGGTAGACTTGCTTCATTTATTTGGAGTTCTTTGACAAATGAATGCAAACAGTTTAATAAACCCAATTTTGATAAAATGATAACTTGCATTGCATTAGCACTTTCAAAATGACAACCAAGACAGAGACACTGCAGTTCAGGGTGCTAGATGGAGAGCCCATATGGCACCTTCCTCTGTCTGTGCACTGGAGAGCCACAGGCACAAGGGGAAGGGGTAAAATACACATCACACCCCAACACTGGTAACAGGTAGAGAAACCAGGACCAAATACCCAAAAAGACAGTCTGAAGGATAAATGAAAAGGTATCATTAACACCCTTCACTCTTTCCTGTAACTCTGTCATACTTACATAGCCATACAGAAAGCAATGTATATTTCTGTGATCAAAGCAGTGTTAATTACTGCAGCTCACAGCACGTTTCTATCCTCAGTTCAGCAGTAGCCTTGACTTGTTCCTTAAAAACTTAACAATAAAAGTATTCCTGGCCTCAACCCTAGGGCAGCAGCTTACTGGCAGTGTTAGATAAAGTGTAGAGTCAGCACCACCCACACCAGTCTGCCTGGAAGAAGAGCTGGGCTGGGCTAGATTCAAAGGCAGCTCACGGCTGGGGAGATGGTAAGACACAAATCATCAATTCTGACAACAGCCAGGTGGAAAAACAGGAGCTTCCTCAGAGCTTTGGGTAAAAAAAGGTCAGAAGGCCTCAGAAGAACACATTCCCTGTTGTTCTCATGCCACTTTGGGAATGCACACACTTTTTCATTTTTTTTCTGTATATATTAACTGATTTATTGGTTGTTCCAGAGGCTATTTACAGCTTTTTCATGAAACAGCAATTAAAGCAAGCAGCCAAAGTCAAACTAGACCTGTATAGTGAAGCAACAGAAAGTCCTGAGCAAACAGTTTTTCTTTACCCAGTATAGGTTTGAGGAAGACAGGAAGAGACACAGATCTAGGTGATGTCTTACCTTGTGTCCACAGGTAGCAAATTCTTGCAAATACCACAGACACTTCTTTTCAGATGATTTCCTGCCTTTGCTACTTGCAGATATTTCAAGAACAGAATAAAGCTTCATGCTGTCTTTTGCTAATATGGATGCACAACTCTAGCAGAGTACTTCAGAGATATCCTGTTTTGTACCCCCCCATACAAATGGAAGCACACAACATCTGGCTTCCAGCTAAACAGACCAGAAATCCACTTATATACTTCATCACATGGGCACCTGCAACAGTGAAATCTGGGATCCTTCATCCTGAAGTTGTTGATTTTTCTTCAACTTTGAAGCCCAAACCCAAGTTGAGATTGTTAGACAAGGGGCTGTAAGTCCAGGAAGTTCAGAGCATTTATCCTCTCTGGAGAACAGCTCATCACACATGTTGCTGCCAGCAAAGAAAGGCAGTTAGGATTTTCCTGGTTAATATAAAAATAGCATACAAATACTTCTAGCAAAATCTTTTACAATTGTGTCTCATTCTCCAGCCCTACAGGAATCAAAGTCTCTCATATTAAAAGATAGTGGAAGTGAAAGGATCACCAAAAAACCCCAGATGAGCCCCAAGATGATTGTATCTGAAAAATTATTGGGAAACTCTTGTGTAAAGTGAACATATGAGTCCTGGGGCAGTACTAGGAACCAAATGCTCTTCTCAGCAAAAGCCTTGAGCTGCAGCAGAGCTCTAGCAAGGCATCCCTGGCCTGATGTGGAATGATCTCCGAGTTAGATGATGCAGCAGAGATTTCAGTTGGCTTCAAGCTAGTCTGCACAGGTAGATAGCCAGTCTAGCTCTAGCAGAAATGCACAGCTAACTAATCTTGCCATGGATTATTCTGCAGAACAGATACCAAAAAGCCTGTCAGCTTCTCTGGGATCTAGCCCTTTCATTTGTAAAGAGTGCCCTGCAACTACAGTGCACTTACAGCCAAGAGATCAGTGCCATGTCCAGCTGACAACACTGGTCTCCACGTTCTTGCTCTGTGACAGAGGTGAAATTTTGCATGGGGAAATCCTGTAAGGTTGGTTGCCTTTTTTTTCAGCACTATGGACCTGTGACCATCCCAGAATCTAACATTTAAGCTGACAGGAGAAGAGAGGGAAATAAAACCCATTATGGCTAGAAGGGGGATTATCTGATCTCTGTACCCATTAGATACGATGCTTAAAACACAGCAAGAAAACCTGTCAGGATTAAGTTAGATACAATTCATCTGGATGTGGGGCAAGGGAACAGACCTCTTGGTCCTTTCCAGCTTTATTTTCTATGATTATCTGCACTCCTCAGCACTCATGGTTCTGGACACCCTGCTGCTGATTACTGTAGAAAGCCAGACAAAATAGGATTTGGTTCCATTTTGTTCAAGGTAAAGAGTTTCCTCACAAAACAATAATGTCTCTGCTTAGCCTCAGGTCCTAAACATCCAAACAAAAAAGAGTAAGAAATAACCACAGGTAAACAGCAAAAGAGAGAGTAATTCTACAAAAGAAAAGTCAGTATTAAAATCCATTAGGCAGAGAAACACAGACTCTATTAAATTTATTACTTGGTTTCAGGACTTGGGAAGAGTCTCTTCATTTCCTGTACCTCTTGAGTATTTACTATGTCCCCTGTGAGCTAAGTCTTCCAGAGTAGTTTTAATGCCATGTTCTAAGCACTTCTGCATTGTAAATCATTGATTTTTATCTCTTTCTCCCAATCAATGCAAAGATATTTATGCTGAACACATAAAAGCTCTTAACAGTAGAGAAAAAACAATTAGACCCTCCAAGATGTTTGCTTTTGGTCATTGACATGATGGAATTATCCATTACACTTTCCATGTCTGCCATTTACAGGAAAGCAGCATGACCTTGCCTGCCTGAAGTTTGCATATCTGCAACCTGGTGAAGCAACATGACAGGAGCTTGCAGCAGCAACAGCCATCCCTGGCTCAGGGAGTCCCTGAACTGCAAATTATGAAAGCTAGGAGAGACCATGAAAGCAGAAGCAGCTCTTATATCAGTCCCATTCCTGTGCTCTTACCAGGCATTGCTTGCTGTTAGAGACAAGATGCTGGCTACACAGACCTTTCTTCTAACCACTGCAATTGTGCTTCTCGCCAAAGCTTCAAGGGCAGACTGGAAAACTTCATTATCTCTCCATGTTCGCCAGTGCTTCAAGGATGGGTGTTGCATCCACCCTCTGTCAGCGTGCCAGGCTGGTACTTATGTCTCTTCTCACTCTGACATACCAGGCTAGCAACAGCTATATTTAAATTCCACAGCAGACACACACTGAAGCACCTGCAAGCTCCTGTTATAGTAAATCGTCTAGAGCACATCATGATCCCTTTTCGCTTGGCCACCCTAGTTTCCTTCGTTTGAATAATGCTGCACCCTTTCTGGATGCAATCAGAACACTGGGCACAAAAACACAGAGCATGCTTGGATGGCTCCCTCAATTCATGCTGCTGATGAGACAGGTTCACAGGATGAGCCAGGAACCAGCTCTTTTATCTTGGCAAAACTGCAACAGACTTGTCAAGCCTCTGAGTGGTTTATGTTCATGACGCCCACTAGTCCCTGTCTTGCACTTTCTTCTTCTAGCAGCAGCAGTTCACACCTTCCTAGAAAAGCACCAATAAGTCTGTGCTTCCTGGAAAGGACCCACCATCAAAGGACCTCCAGGAGGTGCAGTCTTCCCAGCCTCAGCATCACACACAGACACACACACAATATTAGGAGTTGGAAGGGACCTCAAAAGATCATCCAGTCCAACCCCCCTGCCACAGCAGGATTCCCTAGACCAGGTCACACAGAAGCACATCCAGATGGGTTTTGAATACCTCCAGAGAAGGAGACTCCACAACCTCTCTGGGCAGTCTGTGCCAGTGCTCTGGCACCTGAACTGGGAAAACATTCCTAAGTGTATTCACACGGAATCTCCTATGCTTCAGCTTACAGCCATTGCCTCTTGTCCTGTCACTGGGCTCCACTGAGAAGAGTCTGACCCTATCCTCCCGACACACACCCTTCACATATTTAAAAGCATAAATGAGATCACCCCTTAGCCTTCTTTTCTCCAAGCTGAAGAGACCCAGCTCCCTCAGCCCTTCCTCATAAGGGAGATGTTCCAGCCCCCTTCATCATCTTTGTGGCGCTGTGCTGGACTCTTTCCAGCAGTTCCCTATCCTTCGTAAACTGAGGGGCCCAGAACTGGACACAATAGTCCAGATGCTGCCTCACCAGGGTAGAGCAAAGGGGAAGAAGAACCTCTCTCATCCTACTAACTACATCCCTTCTAATACACCCCAGAATCCCATTGGCCCTCCTGGCCACAAGAGCACACTGCTGGCTCATGGTCATCCTTCCATCCACCAGGAGCCCCAGATCCCTTTCCCCTTCACTGCTCTCCAACAGCTCAATCCCCAATCTATACTGATCCACGGGGTTGGTCTTTCCCAGGCACAAAACTTGGCACTTGGCCTTACTGAATTTCATTCAATTTCTCCCTGCCCAACTCTCCAGCCTGTCTAAGTCACCTGAATGGTAGCACAACCCTCTGGTGTGTCAGCCACTCCACCCAGTTTAGTGTCATCAGCAAACTTGCTGAGAGCACACTCTGTTCCCTCAGCCAGGTCGTTAATGAATATATTGAAAAGTACTGGTCCCAGTACTGACCCCTGAGGGACTCCACTAGACACAGGCCTCCAACAAGACTCCATTCCATTGACCATGACTCTGACTTCTGTCCTTCAGCCAGTTCACAACCCACCTCACTACCCAATCATCCAGACTACGCTTCCTCAGTTTAGCTGCAAGGATGCTGTGGGAGACAGTGTCAAATGCTTTACTGAAATCTAGACAAACCACATCCACTGCTCTACCCTCATCTATCCACCTGGTTATGTCTTCATATCTCTCTCCCATGTCAGCAGCTCAGCATTGAAAGATTTCCTGCCACGCTATGGCTGACACATGGGTGTGTCCCACCATTGCACAACATGATGTTTGTTTTCTCACATATTAGGCAGGAAAATGCTTCATTCCACACCAAACCAGGCAGCAGGTATTTGAGGAACAAGTGTTCTGAACAAGACCACACAGACAGCACTGTACCTTCCCTAGCACAGCTGTCAACTAAGCCTTTCCATTTCAGGTGTTTGTCCAGATTTGATCTGAAGTTGACAGCTGCCTGCACAGCTCAAGGAGGTGAGGAACAGCCCTCACAACTAGCTCAAGAGAAATGCACTTCATTACAAAACCCTGGTAAAATCTTTCAGTGTAGAAGGTTAATTCCAGTGAAGTCAAGGAGCTGTGGTGACTACATCAGATCCAGCCTGTAAGTGGGAGCACACCTTTAACATGAGAGTATATAAAAAGAAAGAATATTAAACATCCTATGGTCATCATTCTCCCTCCTGGTTGCAAGAGCACCAACTACAAAAGCAGTGATACCAGCAGAAGCTTTAGGGCCTGGAGTCGTCATGCTTAATTCTCCAAGACCCTGACTGATGCAGCTAAGTGAGGCAGAAGCATCTCTCATTAGTAGAACAGTTAACTTTTTCTGTGTCTGGCAGACACAAATTTCAGGCACTGCATGGAAGATTTATTCATTCATAGCCAAAATGCTTACATTGAACCTATTTTAAGGTTTTGAACCCTTCCTTAGAAACAGTTGGGGTTTTTATGTCAAAAGAGGCAGAACACAGCCAAGTTCACTGCAGATCACAGCCAAGTTCACTGCAGATCACCTCCATTAACAGGAGACCAAATCACAAAGGGAAAAAAGGGCAATAAAGAGCCCTACTGTATTTAAAAATTGAAAATTGCACTTTGACTCTCAAATTTTAGGTAAAAACTGTTTCCCCTTTCTCACTACACATTCACTTCTGAACACCTGGAGCATCAGGCAGTCAAAGGAACAGTGTGCCAAGAAGACACCGAGGGCAGAGGCAGGAGTAGAGAAGAGGTCCTTCATTTTAAAGGGGTTGACAGAGTCATGCTGTTCTGGTTTCAGCTGGGATATAGTTAATTTTCTTCCTAGCAGCTGGTGCAGCTGCTGTGTTATGGATTTTGTGTGAGAATAATGTTGGTAACACACTGATGTTCTAGTTGTTGCTAAGTAGTGTTTATACTAAGGCAAGGCTTTTTCAGCTTCTCTTGCCCTGCCGGTGAGAAGGCTGGAGAGGCACAAGAAGCTGGTCGGGGACACAGACATCATGCTCAGTATACAAACTGGGGGGAAAGTTGTCCAGAGCTGCTGCTCAGGAACTGCCTAGGCACCACTCAGGCTGCAAGGAGAGCATGTAGCATCTTACTTGTCAGCTTGGTCTCCTGTCTCTGTTATCCACAGCTCTTCTTTTCCTACCATCATCTCCGATTTACACTGATGAACAAGATGCACTCTACTTAGAAGACAAACAAATATATGTTTCAAAAGTATCAGAGTTAAAAACACTTTGCACAGGGATGTGTGCTATGTGATTTCCATAAGATATATAGGGAGCAGCTGTATTTCATTGAATTATTGGAAGAAAAAGTCTCTAAACAGAAACAATGTATGGCAATGGAAAGCCACTTGTTGAATGCTGAGACCACACACAGATTTTTGCATGCACCCAGAGCAACTGTTTGGGATAATCTTCTCTTTCCTGCTGTGAAAGACAGTTAATTTTAATTCAGAAGAAGCACTGCTACTGTGAAAGTTAATAGAAAACTATCATTCACTGACTTACAGAGCAATGTTGGTAGCACAATCCTTGCTCAAGCACCTGTCTGTTGGATTTCAGCACCGAGTCCTCAATGCCCATCACTGAAGGTCCCTGCATTGTGACACATGCACATCCCCAGTGTGTGCACCTGTGTGAGCAGCATGCAGGTGCTGCACATGCCTGCAGTGAAAAGCAGCCTATGGCACCTCCAGAAGGAAAGTGGCAACAAAGCAACAACCCCTGTTGATGGCTATAAACCAGCAGATGTTACTGTATGTGCCCATTATTTGCTCCAGAGCTCTCAGGGAAGAGGGTCATATAAGTGAAGCACACCCTTCAAAACATCCTTCAAGATAAGGTGGGTGCATGTGCAGCTTCCCAAAGAGAAGTGGAGGCATCCAAGAGTGACTCCCCAATCTAACTTGCAGCAAGCCATGACCACAGGTCTTGTGTGCTGCAAGATGTGGATTTTGGTTCACTTTGCAGAGACATACAAAGTCACAGTCTGGAGATGTGAACACTCTTGTAAAGCAAAAATCCATACCAAATGCTTGTTAGATGATCAGCCAGCTGCACACAGTAGCAAGGAGTTACTGACCCCTTTTGACAGCATAAGCAGCCTCCAGGTTATGGCTCAACATCCTTAAAAACAGCCTGACATACTGAATCAACACCTTGTCATTTTAAGTACAGCCTTGTAATATTATCTGTAGACATGTGCATGGCACATCTGAGCTCCAACCAAAAATGAATTTGGAGCCTTCCAGCACAGGGAAAGTTTGCTTCAAGCTGTGCTCTGCTGACAGTATGATTTATTGATTTAACTCTCTACAAGGAAAACAGAGCACCTCCAGTCAAAGGATATGTTACACTATGAGGCTGTCCTGAAGGAGGGAGAAAGCAATGTGAAAACAAATAGCTCCTTAGTAGACTCTGCTAGATGCACAGGAAGCATGGGGTTTGATTTGTTTGTTTCCTTAAATCATACAAAAACATCCTACAAGTGTTTTCCAGAGATAAAAAGCTTTTCAATGCAAGTACAGCCAGCCTAATGCTCAAAGTTCCTCTAAAAAGAGGGTCAAGTGTTCTTGATACAGAAATTTTCAGTAATCAAAATTTTCTGTGAAATAACAACAACATAAACTTTTACTTAATTCTATATTATTTTTCACTATTTTAAGCAATTACCCTGTAGAGTAAGACGGGTATAAAAACACCCTGGAGGTGCTCGTATCACAAGGATGCAGCACTGCCCTCTAGAGTCCCTGTCACATTCTCATTCCAGCATCTACTTACAAAACAGAGGGGAATGCTGTCTACCAGATAAGAAGCAAGACCAATAATTAAGACAAGAGTTCAGATTCAGACTCTTCAAGTAGTTCTCAATGTCATTTTGGACAATATCCCCTCCCATTTATATTTAGAAAGGCATATCTATAAAATAAGGCATTGCCTTTCAGAAGGGCTTTCAAATCAGTATCTCTATACCCTGCACAAATAAAGATGCTAACAAAGGTCAAAATAAATACTGTCCTTTTTCTTGCTCCCTTCCCAAAAGTCACAACTACTCCTGTAACAGAGATTATAGGATGAAGAATTTACCTGGCTCCTTCCAAGCCAGAAAATAGCTGCAGACAGGCCTGCTGTGTTCAAACTCTGTGCAGTGCTACAGAAGGATGGATATTGCTCCCATGAGTGCTTTGTTTTGATTTTAGATTAGTTTCAGTTCCTCTCTCTGCAATCCATGATGAAGGATTCCTCACCACAGCTCACTACTATACATACACATCCATCTGCATGCAGCTAACCTCTATCCATTTTTTTTAACACTCACAAGCTGGCAAGAAGAGGACAAACTACACCTTAACCCTAGCATATCCAAACTAAATCAAGTATCTTCCCCTGATACCACATCCTAACAGTCACATGCACATCCTTTGTAGCAAGAGGTGGTCTAGACACATTTCATCCTTCTGCACTGGGATTGGTTGGGCACCTACACATCATTTCAGACCTCTTGCTTCTCCCTCAGCAGCCCATATACTGTCCCAACAGGTGACATCTGCCTTCTGGTTTTGAAACACAGAAATACATTCTTCATACCAGAACAGAGTCCAAAGGCTGTAGCTGATTTCTGGATTCCATGATAAGCTCCCAGTAATTTTACATCCTAGAAGCTATTTGGAGCCTAAAGAAGGAACAAAAAGAGGATGAAATAAAGACAGAGCCCATTTTGCTTGAGTTGTTTCTGTCCATATCAAATTACACAAATGCTGTGGGAGATGATTAATTTCGGATATGTAACAATTACATGCCTGAAGGTACAGACACACAAAATGCCCTTGAAAGAACAGAAAGACATGGCTAAGCCAGCCTCCTGCTGTCAATTGTCAGCTGACCTTCTCAGCATCACAGCAGTGAGTTCAGTTCTGGATAAGGTCTCAGCCTCATGAACCAGACAGGAGAAAGGGAGCAGCAGTAAGGAGCTCTGGGGAGAAAAAAAGCCCCAAAAAAGAAAAAACCCCCACCAAAACAACAACAAAAAAAGTCTCCTCAGTTTCTNGGCATCGGGACGGTTCAGTATCTTGGGTCCTGTACCTGTTTATATTTTGTTTCATTTATGTCTGTTATTATTATTAAAGCAGTTTTTAGTTTTTAACTTCCAATCCAGTCTCTCCTTTACCTGCTGTGCGTGGGGGGCTGGGAGGAGCCCTTAAACCCACCACAAAAAGACATGCTGCAAATTACAAACCCAGGACTGTCAGGACTCACCTCAAAGATCTGGGTGTTTATATAAAGCCTTATGCAGGCATTAGAAACAGAGTATCTCTAGAAAATGGTGATGGACACTGCCCAGTCCAACTGCTGGGAGGCAAACATCATGCATTTTGTGCATGCCATTTCTATGCACAGAGGACAAGGGCACAGACCATAGGTCTTAAAGAGTTTCTCTGGCTACAGGTCATCATATGGAAGAAGACTGACTAACTCCAGAAGGTATCATGATCCCTTAGTGTCCAGCAAACATCTTTAAAAAGTCAAGAGGTGGAGGTTTCAGGGGGGCTCCCTGAAGTCTGCCTGTTTTCCCACACTAGAACAGAGTGTGCTCTCAGCAAGTTTGCTGATGACACTAAACTGGGTGGAGTGGCTGACACACCAGAGGGTTGTGCTGCCATTCAGCAAGACTTAGACAGGCTGGAGAGTTGGGCAGGGAGAAATTGAATGAAATTCAATAAGGCCAAGTGCTGAGTTTTGTGCCTGGGAAAGACCAACCCCGTGGATCAGTATAGACTGGGGATTGAGCTGTTGGAGAGCTGTGAAGGGGAAAGGGATCTGGGGATTCTGGTGGATGGAAGGATGAGCATGAGCCAGCAGTGTGCTCTTGTGGCCAGGAGGGCCAATGGGATTCTGAGGTGGGTTAGAAGGGGTGTGGTTAGTAGGTCAAAAGAGGTTCTTCTCCCCCTTTGCTCTACCCTGGTGAGGCCACATCTGGAATATTGTGTCCAGTTCTGGGCCCCTCAGTTTAAGAAGGATGGGGAATTGCTGGAAAGAGCCCAGCACAGAGCCACAAAGATGATGAAGGGGGTGGAACATAGTGAGTGCTCAGCTGAGTGGCAATCTGAGCTCCTCAGGCTGTACTGAGTGATGATCCACTGACTGGGTGCTGGGATGCCTAGTGCACACCCACCTACGTGGGACTGGGTTTTGGTGTCTTCAATTTAAACTGAAGTTTACTCTTCCTATAATATCCACATGGCAGCTGCTTGTCTGCAGCTCCAAGGACCTGCTTCTGGGAAGACAAAATTCAATGTGTCCAGATATCCCTGAGGACAGAAGGGTAGGCAAAAGGGTGCAGGTGAAGATGGATAAGCCAAAAGAAAAGAACACTTTCAGAAGGATAAAACACCAGGACATGTTTGTCCATTCACATCTTGTTCCTGACAATGAGATCTTTACTTCAAAGTTTACTTCTAAGTGAATAGAATCACTTTTCAGGCTACATGGACTGTCCCAACTAGATCTCCATTAACTGTAATGGGAACTCAGATGCCTATCACACACCTTCATGTTGAATCTCACCTCTGTTGTCAGACCCCTTACAATGACATACAGGTGTGTGTGCTCTTTGGGAAGTCACACACCTGACATAAGACAATGTGTATGCAATGTTACCATAAATAACACTGTACAAGTTTTATGCCTGGACATGACTTAAATATACATTCCCTATTTGCATTGTTATTAAAAAAAACCCAGTGTGGAGTGGGGTGGGGTTGTTTTGTGCTTCTGGTTTGCTGTTGTTTGGAGGGTTGGAGGTTTTTGTGTGTGGGTTTGGGTTTTTGTTTTGTTTGGTTTTGGGGTCTTTATACAAAACATTGTATTCCCTCTGCTAATTCAGTAGTGTCCCCTCAATGTTTTGTTGCTCCTTAGCTGATGTTTTTGGAAGCTACTGAGCAAACTGTAAATGCTGTTATCTCTGTCCAAGACAAAGTTGGAAAGGTTTTAAGTTGGCCAAATGTACATTATGTCAAATCATAATCAATTAACCTAATCAAGTATTTCTCTAATGAAAACATATGTTTCAGGGCTGGCAGCTTCTGACTCAGCCACAAGTCATTCAATGTTAAGGAAAAATCATTAGAAAAACCATTTGTTCTCTTTCAATAGAGAAGCTATTTTTACCTTGATGATAAGCCCAAGTAATTATGAAAGAAGTGGAGTGGGTTTCAAAACAGAAGAAAATCAAGAGAGGATAAGATAGCTGCTAGCCTGCAATTACCACAGTGCAAATGTTGCTAGCCATGTGCAGTTTAGGCCTTACCCCCCTCACCCTGCTCTACATCATGTCACCTGCTGTCATCCCATTAGCTGAAGCTACACCATATATGCTACAGGGAAGCACAGGGGTCAGAGCATCAGAAAGGGAGATATGGTGAATGAATATTCACATATTAGAATTGGATGCCAACAGAATCCCAAAGCAAAGGTTCTCAGAAACAGGTTGATTCTCAAAGCACACCCTTGGCTGGATCAAAAACTGGTTGGATGGCCGAGTCCAGAGGGTTGTGCTCAATGGAGTCAAGTCCGGTTGGCGGC
>VWZX01001040.1:341248-364885 GCA_013399015.1 Galbula dea | reverse complement strand
GTTGGACTAGATGATCCTGAGGGTCCTTTCCAACCATAATGATTCTGTGATTCTGTGAAACCAGTGCCAGTGTCCCACGCAACTGCTATTTTAAAGTACCAAATTGAAAACTGCAGCCCTCAAAACCAGCAGTCAGATGACACCTAATCCTAGGGGATCTGACATTTTTATGCATTAAAATTCCCCAGGCACCCACCTGCTCACAGAAACCATGACAGCACTAACCCAATCAGCAGAACTCCCTCATACTCCATCCTTCCCATAACCCACCACACAGAAACTTCTGCCTACCTTTCCTGATGAGCTTATGTATTATCAAAGAGATGAAGCACTGCTTAAGATCAAGTGAGCAGCATCATGAAGTAGGATAGTCCTCAGTGGAAGTTCCTGGATTTTGTCTAGAAGGATCTAAAACCCAGCATCCACACTGCCCTAGACTGTGGAGTCCTCCTGGAGCACAGTAATTCTCAAAACACCCTGCTGATGCTGCACTATTGAAATGCTCAATGGACAAAGGAGAAACACCAAAGGAGCACAACTTCCTCATGCATTACTGAGAGAATTACCTAATACAAGTATGTTAATCTTAAGTTAAGAGAGGGAACACTTGCTAATTTTATCATGAAAAGTAGGTAAACAAATCAAGTAATCCAAAGCAGAACAAACCCCAAATCACTGCCCCAAAATGCTGCCAGCATTTGTACATCTCATCTATTACAGCTTCAGGAGAACCTTAACAAGCATTTACTTTGAAGTACAGCAACAGAACCACCTGGATTCATTTCTCAGCACAGTTCCTCACAGAGCTCTATCACCCACATGAGGACCAATTAACACAATTGCAGGGTCAAAGGCACAGAACTTCTGAAGAGACTTTTGCAACTGGAAAATAAAAAACAACTTGTAACTATACCCATGCTTTGTGGAACATGCATATTTTTTTAAAGGACTCTTCAAATGCAACAATCACAACTTCACCAACTAAAATCTAAGCTTTCATCAAACAATAATAGGTATTTTACCTAAATGTGTGGATCCTGAAGCAAATGATGAGGTGAGAATCTCAGCTGCTATAATAAAAACGTTCTAGTCCTTGTGGCAATGAAAAAAAATACCTCCCTTTCTTTCACCTGCTTGTCTGGAAAGAAACTCAGAGGATTTCAAGGGCTGCAAAACAGGAAAGAGGACAAAAACCTCCCCCACATTAAACATTTTGTGCATGATTTTTATGGTGATTGCATTGTTCTTCAGGGTTGACTCAAAGTTTTTAAGCACAAAGCATAACCACAGTAGGTTATACAAAACAGGCTTCAAACAGCAAAGATTCTTAAGTATTTTCAACAAAAGTTATTGACAGAAAATGCTGTTCCCAAAGAGTCACTAGGAAACAGGAGAGAAGAAATAAAAAGTTTTAGGCTCATTTTTTCTAGAACAAAAGGGTACCAAAAACCCCCACCCCCAGCCTCAATGTGGGGAAGATAATACATCTCCTGAGAAATTAATTGGAAGTTCCTGAGTTCAAGACACTCCAGCCCAGAGTTCTGATACATGCCAAAAATATTTATTGGAGGCACCCTGTATCCTGTTCATTTGAGTCACAAAAGCTCAAGAATACCTAGCTTATATGTAACACATTTTATTACAGAGCACTACAGAAACAGCAAGGGGAAACAAGTGCAGGGAGGGGAATTAAAATGCCACAACCTCTGAACAAGGCAGCAGCAGAAAAAGGACTGATGCCCAACACTAGTCCCAGCCATGCTTCCTGCATGGGGCCAAGAGAGACAGGAAAGCTACTTGTGAAACAGAGGGGTCAGAATAGCTAGAGGTACCCTAAGAAAGAAAATAAACCAGCCCCATCCCATTTTTGCCCTTCCCTAGTGCCACTCAGACCCCTGGCACTCCTCTCACTGGAAGCTTTCACCAAGGAGCATTGTGCAATTTATTCCAAGCAGAAATCAGGACTGTGTTAACAAAAGGAAGCATCCAGTTTTCCCCTATGTGCCTGCACTGCAGCTGTGATCCCCCAAGTGTAATTTTGTCTGTATATGGAGAGTGGGCTCTGTGATGCCCTTCCAATACCCTTGCATCAGGCAACACTATGTCCTCCCTTGACCTGTCAGTTGCTTCTGATACAATCATATACTTTGTCCTTAAAGTCATATCTTCTCTTGGCTTATGTGACCCTCCTTTCACACCTCCAACTGTTCTTTTATCTTCCCATCCTCCTCTACACCTGCTTCATCTCCTTGAGTATCCCAGAACATCCATTCTTTCTTTTTCTCCTTTCCACCTTGCTTCCAGTCTCAGTCTCTATTTTTTGTTCACAACCCACAGCTTTGCCTCCACTTCAGGCTTATCTTTCTATCCACACTAGATCTTGGCATGCCTTTCCAGTTCTCTCACTGTATGTCTTGTGAATCAGCTGAAACTCCAACATGGCTAAAAGCACAGCTCCTAATTTTGCTTGGCCCTGGATCTGACCATCTTCTCATTCAGAACTTGCTCTGGGGCTTCATACAGAGGAAGCATCCTAGTTTTTGTACAATGTCTGTATGGTTATGTACTTTGCAATCTACCCACACCCTTTCAACTCCCTCTCTAGTCTCTTCCATTTTGATTCCTCTGAGCTGCTCTTCTCAGGGCTTCACAAATGGCATATTGCCTTCCTCTTACTCACTGAGAAGGCTGCCACAAAGGTCACTTTTCCTTGCTTGTCCTGCAGCTGCTCACACACTGCTGTTGGCAATTTTAACCAACAGTTTATCCACTCATTTAACTCCTCAACACAAAACCAGTCTATCATATACATAGAAAGGAAGATATCCAAGAAGTCCATTCCAGATAGCAGAGCTAACACAGTACCCATGACAGATTAAAACATGTCTAACTGGATTTGTTTCCAACCACTGTGATAGGTTGAGTACATACATATCAGATAAATGGTTGATATTTTCCTCTGATTGGGAATTCATCTCCCAAAACTACATGAAGAACAGGAAGTGCAAAATCTGAGTGCCTAAACAGCAACTAACTCCATCAGTTTGTAGAGTTCCTCCCAGCACCAAGACAGATTAGACTCAAGCCCTTGCTGAATAATTGATCAAACTTTCTCAGTGCACAATCAGAGCAATCAGCAACAGATCATACAAATGGGAAGTGAAGACAAGGTCTCCTCAATGACTACTTAACCTCACTGATCATGACATCAACTAAGACACATGAGAGGCTGCTTTTCAAAATAAAGCTGCCTGATGTTTTTAGACAACCTCCCCTGATAATGATGACTATTCCTATTTCCATAAGAGTCATTTCTACAGCTGAGCAGCACCATGGAAGGATTGAACCATGCCAGCTGGTATATGCTTGTGTCCCACGTGCATGGAGCCCAAAGAACACTTCAAGAAAGTAACAGACAATAAACGTTATGGACTACTGCAGATGTGTCCCTCAAGAAGTGCTAGCATCATTACTTAGAGCAAAAGCAAGCCACAGTGCTTCATTTTGCAAACCCTGACACAGCTCACAGCACTCTTGCTGCTGCAGTGCTTCCAGAACAGGGCCCCAGCACATCCACAGACTCATCACCACACCCACATGACTTCCTCCTTAATTGCCTGTCTGCACTGAACAGGACCCATGTCACAGTCACCTAAGCATACTAAATCAGTGGTACAGCCATTATCAGCAAGACTCCAGGGCCAAATTTGACTTAAGATGTCCTCAAAAATGCCCAAAAATGTTTGGTTTGGTACCTCACATGTCTCTTCAAACCTCTAAAAGAGTTCTTAAAAAGCCTAGCTCTCAGGTCCACAAGCCCCCTGGCCCTTCAGCTTTTATTTTGCCAAAGGAGGAAACCTCTGCAACTGCATCTCAGTTCTTCAGCTGAAGCACTCCCCATCCTCTCCTCCTAGGCATATAAAGTTGCTTCTCTTTGTGAATAATAATGCCCCAAACAAACTCTCCTCAGAGGCAGTGTCCCTGGAGAATAACACCCACTTGAATCAGACCAGGAAGGAAACAGAACGTTCTCCAATTTATTTTGTAAGCTATTTTTGAAGTCTGTGTATTTAAATGTTTCCTCAAGGGGACAGGTGCATAAGCACAAACACAAGCTCTTTATAAAAGCAACTGTTTCATGAATTTAGAAAAGAACATACAACTGCAATCAATATTTTCCACAAAACAGCCATTTTTCAGATTGGCTTTCAACACAGCCAGACATGATGCAGGCCTATTATTAGCAAGAATTTAAGCTACATGAAAATGAAACAAGAGAGGTAACATGAAAAAAAAAATGTGAAAATCAAAAGACTCTAACAGCTCTGATTATTTTCTCATAGCAGGTTTTTCAGACACACCAGTATGGCAGTACTTAAAGCCTTCCACAGTTACCTGCAATTTTACAGTCAGGTGTCAAGCATACAGGTGCAGGAGCTAATTTCCTAGGGTAACTTGCTCACAAGGGCAGCTGATCACAGCCTGAGGTGAGAGACCCCAACCACCATGGCTTATTGTCAGAACAAGTCCTTCAGGCTCCTTCCTTCCTGAGCAACTCAGGACTACATGTTACAAGAGTCAGAGCTCACTCTGCTGTGATACCTTGAGAAAACACAGTATTGTTCCAAGGCTTGACAACCCTTCCAGGGAAAGAAATTTTCCTTATATCCAACCTGAACCCCCACTGGCAAAACTTGAGGCTTTTTCCTCTTGTCCTATCACCTGGGAGAAGAGACAGACCACCTCACTACAACCTCCTCTCAGGAAGTTGTAGAGAGCAAGAAGGTCTCCCCCCACCCCAGGTCCTTTTCCACCAGGCAGCTTCCAGCCACTCTGCCCCATGCCTGTAGCACTGCATGGGGTTGTTGGGACCCAAGGGCAGCACCTGGTGCATTTGGCCTTTTTGAACCTCATATAATTGGCCTCAGCCCATGCATGCAGTCTCTCCCAATCCCCCTGTAGAGCCTCCCTAGCCTTGAGAAGATCAACACTCCTGTCCAACTTGGTGCTGTCTGCAAAACTTACTGAAGGTGCAGTCAATCCCCTCATCTAGATCACAGATTAAGAGATTAAAGAGAACAAACCCCAACACTGACACTTGGGGAACTTGTGACCACTTGCCAACTGGATTTAAAGCCCCACAGGCTTGTGTGTGTCTTAAGTCACTAACCATTTCCCCTTGGATTACAGGGGCTTCATTCTGGTCCCCATCATTGCCTTACAGCTCAGGGGACTAGGTAACCACAGAATAACTGGTGTGACTATTAAGGACTGATGCAAAGAAAGTATTAAGTAACTCAGGCTTTTCCTCACTATGTGACCACCTACATCCACTAAAGGATGGAGATTCTCCTTAGCTCTCCTTTTGTTGTTAATGTATTTATAGAAACATTATTTATTGTCTTTTACAGGGGTAGTCAGATTAAGTTCTAGTTGAGCTTTGGCTCTTCTAATTTTCTCACTGCATAGCCTCACAACATCTTTGTACTCTTCCTGAGTTGCCTGCCCCTTCTTCCAAAGGCCATGAACTCTCCTTTCCCCCTACCCTCCCCCCAAGTTCCAGTCAAAGCTCCCTGTTGAGCCAGGCTGGTCTTCTTCCCTACTGGCTCATCTTTCAGCACATGGGGACAGACTGCTCCTGCATTTTTAATCCCATTAGAAGTGTATTCAAACCATCCACAGTCCTCTGTAGCACTGACCTGAACTGTGTCCAAGCTGTACTCATTTCAAATTGGGCTGAAGCCAGAGTTACTGAAGACCAAACTTCCCTCACTTCTAATCCTTCAGCCAACTGCAATAATGAATTATTTAACAATAAATATCAGAGCTGACTGCTGTAACACATATTGATGATCACCTCAAGTCATCACCACCACTTCTCCTGGCAGCCTAGAATCACACAGGAAGAGATTACTATTCTCTGGCTATTATTCACTTCTCTGAGGAACAGCTCTGATACAAGGACAGAAGTCAACACTATCTGGGCTATCAGGATGCCTCTGCTCCTCCCAAAGCTCCTCCATTGAGAAGATGCCCCAATTCTGCTGATGGTGCCACTGCTCCATGCAAGTACAGGCAGGGTTGGCATCTGCTGAGGCATCTATTGGATATAAAGCTAAACATAATAATCCAGACTTGTACTCTTCAGTAAAAACCATAGTTTACATCTGAGTGGAATTTAATACAAGTACACCATGTCCAAGGAATGCCAGCTTATTCATTTTAATATTAGGCTTCCCTCTGGTCTTTTTTACTTGAGGTTTCTATTTCTCAATCAAAAAATACAGTCATTTTCAAACAGATGATTAACTGTTAGCTGGGCTTACCAAGATTAGATACTGCAAACCACCAAAGAACTTAATGAATGTAGAGTACACTGGTAGCTGTGAAAGCAGGATACTCCAGAGCAAGTATCTCTGCTCTACAAGATGACAAAAGGGAGAGATACAGAACAGGGCACTAAAAAAGAAGTAGGCCAAATCTGGACTGGCACACAAAATGGCAGTGCAAGATACTTCAAAGGCTCAGGACCAAGTCAGATGAGTTTCACAGGGTTTATTAGCTTGGGTCTCACTGCAGCCCCAGGACAGAAACAGCAACCAATGAAGCATAAATGTTTCCAACTTTTCTCAAGCAAAGCTCAGCTAAAAGCAGGTAGGGAAATGATCTACACCAAACCTTCACCAGTTGAACCACAAAATGATGCATACATCTCCAGGCTGCCTTTTTACACTTAAAATCACTGTATTGACACTTCACCACTGCAGTGATCAATGCACTGATTAAACTTCTGGGTAAATCCCATCCCTCATACCTGTTAAGCTTATGTGAAGTTAACTTACAGCATCATAAGCAACTGCTTCATTTTCTGTTTGCTGCTCTCTTAATTCAATCTCCTCACACTTAAAATAAGAGAAAAAAAGAGTGATTAAGTTAAAAATTCCTCTAACTCCCCTTCACCAGAAAGAACATTGACACTATGGGCTCTCAGGTCTCAGAGCTACAATCTACAAAATGAAATCTTACTCAGTGCTCTTCTCACCCTGCTACAATCCTAGGCAGGGAGAGTCTGTCCACACAGCTGATCCAAGTGTCCTGCACATCCAAAACCAACAGCACGGGGTCAGGGTGGTTGGATAGCAGCTGTCCCCACACCTTAACCAGTCATCCCTGGACTACCTCAGACCAAAGACTGAGCCTACTAACAGAAGAAGAGGTACATTAAACAAACAATACCTCCTGTAAATATTTGGAGGAGACTGAGTTGTTCTTGTTTAAGGAACAAAGCACTACCTCTGCTGTCTTTTGGGCAGAAGGACATACAGTTAATTAAATATTGTAGAATTACTCATTTCATATTTGTGCTGTGGGAACACAGGTGAGAAGCCAACCCACAATATTTTTATTAACTTATAAAACCATGATAAAATACAAACTATTGATAATTCAATCATGTACTGAGCAGTACCAAGGCCTTGGATTTCTGACTTGAGGATCTAACTAAAAAAGGACAGTTTCTGCTAGGTAAAAGTGTACTATTAATCTGACCAAATGAGATCAGTCCCTAGTCCTAAGGCCACCTTGAAGCAGTGAATGACTCCACGTTACATCAGCCTGGGCCTTGTCTGAGGTGATCCTTCCTTAGGTACACAACTTCAAAAGAAAACAAGGAACAGCAAATACAAGTGAACATCACCAAATGACAAAAGGAAGAGAGAAATTAGACTTCCCATTAAGTCCAATCTTTCTGAAAAGCTCAAGCCTAGGATTCTGTTCCTGAGAGCTTGTAAACTGCTATGTGCCATTCTGATATCTCTTAAAGACTCATGTGATTATTTTCCACCGACCTGGCAAAAGACAGAGCAAAATCAACCTAGCAGTCTTCAGTAAGCATTGATGCTGGTGTTTCTGCAGCAAATCAGGAAGAGAGTGCCAGGACCATGGCCAAGAACAGCAGTTCAGGTTTTAACTAGCCAGCATTGTGTTCCAAAATATTAAGGGAAATACCTGCACTCCAAGCAGCAGCAACACCATTACCACAGACAAGACCTAAGCCAGGGTGGTATGTGTCATTGGCAACAATTTCATCAATCAAAAAATGATCAGCCCTAAATTCATTTGTATTACAGCATAGTCAGCAAACCCAGCAACTCAGTCTCTCAGGCACAGGCAGGTCTTCCATAACTGCGAGAACACCAGTGCTTTATTAGTATCTCAAAAGCTTTTCTATTCATTTTTATTCTCCCTAAAATTCGCGCCCGTCTGTACCCACCTGCCCATCTCTCCCCGCATGCAGGGCAGCGGCAACGCCTCCTACCACCTCCCTCCGTAAGGCACCAGCAGCAGGAAGAGGGGGCACCGCCCGCAGCTGGCCCGGGCAGCGACAAACCCCCTCCTCCCGCCCAGCTGGGCCCCGCCGCGGACGGGGTCTCAGAAGCAGGGCCCGGCTTCCCCCAGCCTGCCCCGGCAAAGCCCAAGCCCCTCAGCCCCACCCAGTCGAGGGAAAAACCCTCAGCTCAGCAGAAGCAAAGCCCTTCACCCTCTGCGCCAGCCAGGGAAGGGCGTGTCCAGCTGCAGGTGCCTGAGCCCCCTCCCCGGGGAGACTGCCCCCGCCCCGGGCACCGCCCGCACTCACCTTCCATCGCCATAGCCGCGTCGGTAACACAGCCTCCCTTCCGCGCTCGCTCAGCGGAGCCCCGCGGTGAGGGGGGCAGGCAGCCTGGGCCGCAGCCGCCAACGGGGAGGGGTCGCACTGACCTGCACGGCGCTTCCTCGCCGCGGCGCGGAAGAGCTAAGGGCGGCAGTGAGGATCCCCCGGGGCTGCGGGAAGGAGCGGCACACCCTTCTCGCCGCGGCGGTGCCGCCCCCCCGAGCAGCATCGGGTGCCGGGGAAAAGCTGCCCAGGGCGGGCTGGGCGCGCAGGCTGCGGCCCGCGGGAGAGGTGGGGGGAAAAAATTTCTTCACTTGAAAGCTTTGTTAGGGATTGGGACAGGCTGCCTAAGGAAGTGGTGGAGTCGCCGTCCTTGGAGGTGTTCAAAAAACGTATAGATGTGGTACTTAGGTACATAGTTTAGTGGCGTGGTGGTAGGCTGACAGTTGGACTCAAATGTTTAGGTCTCTTCCAACTTAATGATTCTGTGAGACGGTGGCACAGCCCTGCTGCATCCACGTTGCCCCATGGCCCAGGACCAGCTGCAGGGCACAGGACAAGCAGGACCCTGAAATTTTGCAGAAAAATCCAACTAGGGGTAGTAAACAGCTTCACCAAGCCTTCCAAACCTTTGTGCCATCTCTTCTGATGAGTTCTCAGGGCTCCCTTGACCTGTGTAAAACAGGACAGCCAACTCCACTCAGATAGACTTCATCAGCATGCAGCCCTGTGCCAACAAAGTGATCTGGAGACACAGCAAGTTGCACTGAGTCTGTCTCCAAGAGTTACTACTACTGCAATTTTCATCACACATCCAAAACTCTCTTCTACAGAGACTACAAGACTGTGAGGAACCTCAAGGTATTCTCACATCCATCTTCTGTCTCCAAAGCAGGATTAGGTCTACCTCAGACAACCACAACTAATGTTTTTCTTATGTTGTTTTGAATTCCTACAGGAAAAGTGATTCTGATGTTTGCTGTAAGGCCAAACTGTTTACTTACTACAAAAATCTACCAAGTAGATCCATGCTGCTGCAAATTGCATAGCTCTGCCTCAATGAACACTTAGAACATGAAGAAAATTAACCACCACTTGCATAAAAACATACTACCAAGCTGTAAAGACTGTCACCAGAAGGACCATCACATTCACTCTCAACCCCTTTCTTTTCCAGGTTGAACTCTCTTGCAACTGTTTTCTTTTTGGTGCTTTGTTGTTTTTTGTTTTGGTTAAGGATTCTTTGATCATTCTAGAGGTGATGTCTACATCCTCACCAAAGTGTACAGAACACAGATCACCACTGCTATCCATAGCATTTGGAACTTCTCACATCACCCCCATATTGCTGATTGTCCTTCAGTTTGAGGGCTTCAAAAACCTGCAGAACAGCTGCTTTCACAAGCATTCTTGAGCTGGTATTTGCATTTAATTTCTTTCCAACTGTAGCCTTTTTGCACTTTATTTAATTAGACCTTGTTGATTTCTTCCATTGTAAGAATAATTACACTGGAGAAGGCTTTCCACTTAAAAACTTTCTGAACTGATGTCACCTGTAAGTGTTTTAAGTTTATTAAACAATGCATGGACAACCAATGCATTTAGCACAGGCCCATTTTATAGTCAAATCATTTATATTTCCACTTAGTATTTTTTCTAGTGTTTTTTTCTTTTCTTCTAGGTAAGGGCACTTCACAATCCCTTTAGCCTGTAAGAGTCATACTACTAAACTAATTCACCCAGTTTAGGTTCCTTTTATATTCAAAATCTTTCAGGTTTCTATTTAATATTTCTTCTTGTAGGAGGGAACAGCTCAACTCCTTTGGCCTTTCTTGATAGTATGGCTATGATCAACTGGAGAAAACACCAAGGAGAGTAACTGGCCACATTCTTCTTGAACTGTAGTGGTAAGACATGGGTATTTAAGGCCATAGCCTTTCAGGGCTGAATGACCCAAATTCTAGTGCCTGTTACTGTTTACAGAGAATACTCCAGCTTAGGATTCTCAGTCTGTTTGCTTTTTCTGCAGTACTGTTGCCTAGCAATCATCTCCCCATCCTGTACCTCTTAGTACTGAGCTTCATTGTTGATTTCCACACCCACTTCTTTCACTGCACTCTAATTTATAAAGACCATTTTGAATTCTAGTCCTGCCCTTTCACATCTTAGGGTCTTCTGCAGAATTAATAAATACACTTTACATTTCTTCATTCAAACATACAGTGACTCCAGATCTGCTGGAAACAGAGTGGAATAAAAGACTTATCACTAAGTTCATTTCCCATACCTGTGGGATCAAATCATAACAAACATTGCTGAAGTTACACACTACAAATTACAGCAAGTAAACTGCAAAAAATAATTTATTATACTACTTTTCAACAGTCAGGAACCTTAATTTTATGTTAGAAGTAAAAGATTACAAATATGTCTCATACAGACAAATGTTTTGTGACCTCTTCTTTTAATAGTCCCAGCTAAAAATCATCACTGCAGATCAACATGAGTTCCAAGGTGTAACTCACATTGTACAAGCTAAATACAAGCAACCTCTTTCCACCTCAAAGAGGGCACAGCAACTTTGGCTCCCACAAGAAGCATTCACCAGGTGAATAAAGGCAACCGGTGATGTACAATCAGACAGCTAAGGTACACCACTCACTACTAGTATTCCAGCATCACCTGCAGTTCTGGTCCCAGACACTTCCTGTTGTATATTCAAAGGCATCCAAACCAAACACTTTGTGTTACTTCTGACATCTACATTTTGTCATTAAAATCAGTGTTGGTGCTTCTCCAACGAGATCCTCTAACGTCGTCTTCTCCTCTTGGGGACAGAGACTTCTGAAAGGAAATAAAGAGGTTTTTCTGACAAGCTTTTCAATCTATCTTCCCTCATGGGAATGATTAAAGTCAAATTAATTCTGCCCAGCAAAAGAAATGAATTAGATGAGCTCTTGAGATCCAGTCCAATCCCTCTCCCCATAGCTTTAAATATGTAAAAAACACCCCAACACTTTCTAGCTTCTACAGCACACTATCATTCAAAGTATCAGTTTAAATTCCATTGATTAACAAAATACTCTAAACCTATTCAATCCTGAGAGCTCTGCTCCTCACAAACACCTTTAAGATTTCATTGTGAATCTGACAAATGGAATACTCACAAAATTAAGCACAAAATACCTCAAGAGACTGCTTATGGGTTTTTTTAATGCTTCAGAATCTGCTGGCAAATTCTGAGAAATGGAGAATGTTCCTGATTTAGGAAGAAACTTTTTGTCCACAACAACATGAAGGAAAGATAAGCAACTGAAGTACAATATTAAATGCCCCATTGTGCCTTCAGTCTGACCATCTGAAATTCAATGAATTTCCACTGTCTACAACTGAGGTGATCAGAGAATGTAATCTCATTTCAGTAGTACAAGAGGCTCTTTTGCTTTTAAAAAGAGCAAATACAAATGTGTTACCTCACTACAAATGTATTTTAATAGTTACTGTGCTCCCTTGTATGAAATATCTTTCCATTACAAACAATTCTAGGTAGCAACACTCATCTAGGTCATTAAAACTCCAGAAGCTGTACTTAACCCTTTGCTCCCCCCTTTAAGCAACCTAATTAAATCCTACTTGTTCAGGTTAAGAGCCAGTACCTCTGGTCAATCAAGTCTTCCTTCCCCTACACAAGCAAGACCATTCAGTCTTATACTAGCTAGAAATGCCAGTGGAAATCACACCTCTGGCTGGCCAGCTCCTTTCCCAGGACCACTACCCATATATTTGAGACATGGCAACAGAGCAGTATGCTGGGCTCTTCTCAGAGCACAGCTAAATAAGGTACCTCAAGATAAAAAACAATGCAATTTTCTCTGTACAGTGTCTGTTCCACAATGCTTATGTTCTCCTCAAGCAACACTGAGAACAGACACTGAAGCTTCCAAGCCACAGAGCAAGCTCAAGCTCATCTAACATCTCAACTTCTATTACAAGCAGTTGATGCTTCTGCAGAGCAACTCCACCATCAGCTTTGAGAAACCTGCTTTACCACTGCTTCTGAATAAAAATTACATTATTTCCAGTAACATGAGTGATTATAGCAAAGTCACCCACTCTTCTGCTGAGGTTCCCAGAATCCTACCTCAACTATGTCAGACAGCTTCTAATACAGCAGAGGATGCTATTACTGCACATCTATACTTAATCCCTGAAGCACTGCCCAGCTGAAACTAAGGCTAGAGGGAAAACTTCTATGCCCCCCTCACTTCCCCAAAGGTGAAGACAACAAGGGCTATTCTGACCTGGAGCACAGGGTACTAAGTTCAAAGACCTGCTAGAACAGGTATCTTCTCTAAGTGGGAGAATGACCAAAAAAAATTCTCTTTTCCCTACACATTGGAACTCTTCAAGCCAGATTTGTACTACAGAAGAGTAAAACTCCTTTGAACAGCATTAGTGTTAACTCTGAACATACTACAATGCAATCTATGTAGAAAAACATGACTCACATGTGCTCATAATAAAGACTCAAATAAAAACTTCAGTTTTCATGTAGTAATCTAGCTCTTGCAAGGCAGCAACACATGGTACAAAATACCAACTTTAGTTTCAGAAACATACAGAATAGTAGACATCTATTAAAAAAAAAGTCATGAGTTTGTTACAATTTCAGTCACCATTACCTTCTTCATTTGAATTTTCTTCTGTGATTATAGGCATCCCAATATGCTGAGTAACAGTTTCCTTTTCCACTTGCATTTCACCTGCCAATAGATTTTTAGAAGAAACAGTTAGGCTTTTGTTGATGTTGTTCTGTTTTGGTTTTATTTTGCTTCTGCATCTCAGGTCTAGCAGCTAAAAGACTGTTCACTTGCTGCTTCCTTGACTTTCTAGTCAAAAGCTGCAGAGAAACACCTTCATATAGGTCACTAAAGAAACCTTTAACAACAAGTAATTAATACAACAAGTTTAAAGCATATTAAACACCAACTCAGTCCACAGATAATGCAAAACACCCTTATTCATCTTCAGCAATCCATCTACCATTTTAAAAGGTAACACTACCTAATGCTCATCTCTGAAGAGGGATGAATTTTCTCAGTAACTTTTTTCCCCAGCAGAAGCTAAGCAAGTCAGGAAAGTGTGTGGAACTTGGAAATTAAATCCCTGTCTTCAAAATGAAGCTAATTCAAAACTATTTTGCTGTTCATTTTCATTTAACCTTTAATAAATAATAAGTAAATTAAAAAAAAATAAATGGCAGAACAACTTCTATCAGCTTAAAAGTTGGATACCAGAAAAATAGTTTCTTTAGGAATTTCCCATGTTCTCAGAACTGGGAGACAAAGAGATCTAAAGAATGTCTTGGAAGGCAAAGAAAAGATGCATAAGCAGGGATGTGTAAATACCTAGAAAGTAAAAAACTACACAAATCCAGATGACATATACTGTATGACAGTAAAATAACTAAATCAATCACTGGTCAGCTCAGATATGACAAAGATCAGCAACATCAGACAGGATCTTTCCAGCAGAGACATGAAAAAGATAGCTAATGTCTTTCTCCTTCTTCACCTCCTCTTTAAGCAAACTACCCTCACACCAGGTCTCATTTGACATCAAAATAAGTCAGTCCTCAAGTTCTGTGACTTGATCTCTTTCATAACAAATGAACATAAATGATGTCACCACATAACAAGTAGCTCTATAAATAGCTAATCCTTTAAGCTGTTGGTCTCAGCATCATATTTTCAACAAACTTCACAAATAAAAGAAATGAAAAGCAGCTTTGGATCAAGGAAGCCATTAAAAAAAATAAAACCCAAAACAACACACTCCCCCCCTCCAAATACCAAAATGAAACACCAAACAAAACAACAAACTTCTGGTCTAAGGCAGAAAGGAGTTCCCAGTCTAATTTTCTTCCTTTTAAAAACGTTCACCATACCATTTCTTACCCTGTTACATTCAGTTTCTACTTATTCTCTCTACATGCACTGTTCACTCTGTAGGCAGCCATTCTTGTCACCCACAAAATTCTATCCTCTCCACAGCTTTTAAGGGAAGATTACAAGCATTTGCATGTAGTATTTCCTAATAGTTCTTGTTAAAAGTGTGAAGTCTGACTACATTAAGAAAGGGCCTTCACTGAGCCCATTCAGGGACACCCCTATGCTTCTTGTATCAGTATAGATAAACCAGAACAATATCAAGCTGTTAAAAGTACTTCCTTCCAGGGTGCATTTCTACCTAAGAAAAAAGGTCCAAAGACTGGAAATAAGTACTCTGTACCTTTTTAAAGAAAGTTTGCTCCTTAAAAATGTTTTTATTGCTAGCTAAACATAGGAGAAATTAGAGTTGAGGAGAAATACAGTCAAATTACAGAACTACAAAAAACAAGTTACAGCTGCATAAAAAACTCCCTCCTCTTAGGAAAAAAGTTCAGTCTACCCATAAACTAAATGAATTTAAAACTGTTATTATGGGATAATTGCAATACTGAGATTAAGGAAACAATATGAAGAGAGTTTTGAAACTACATCAGTTGTTGACATAAGACTTGTATTCACAGGGAAGTACTAAAAATTTCAGAAACAAAAGAACAAAATAAATAATGAGTATCAGATGGAAGGAGAATGACTGATGTGATAGAGCAGGAATTATTCTTACAAAGCAATAATTGTCATTAAGATAGCAACATCATTTTCTCTTCAGAAATTAATTAGAGGATATTCCTTCAAGGGCTCAGGAACAGAATAGAAACAGGCAAGGTTTGCTTTGGATTTCATGAACATAGTATGAGCTATCAAAATGATCACATAGACTGATCTTCATCAAAAAGATAACTTCAAAAGTAGAAGCTACCTGACAGAAGAAACAGACATGTATCTTAATCTCCAGTGTGTTAGTTATGTGGCAATAGGAAAAATCAAGACACTGCCACACAGGATGTGCTTTTCCAAGGTCACAGAATCACAGAATCATTAGGGTTGGAAAGGACCCTCAAGATCATCTAGTCCAACCGATAGCCCTACACTACTCTCACCCCTAAATCATCCCCTGAAGAAACACATCTATCCTCTTCTTAAAAACCTCCAGGGATGGGGACTCCACCACCTCTCTGGGCAGCCCATTCCAATACCTAGCCACTCTTTCAGTAAAGAAATTCTTCCTAATATCTAATCTAAACCTACCCTGGCTCAGCTTGAGCCCATTCCCCCTAGTCCTGTCACTAGTCACAAGGGAGAAGAGGCCAACACCCGCCTCCCTAGAATGGCCTTTCAAGTAGCTGAAGAGAGCGATAAGGTCTCCCCTCAGCCTCCATGCCTTTCCAGAGAAAAATTAGCAGGACTATGTATGAAACTTCAAAGTAATAATAAACTACATGCACTAATACTGTCTTTCTACCTGAACAGACTGTGGAAAACAGACAAAAAAGGTTCAATTACAATACTGGTATCACAAAACATTCCTTTTCATCTTCTAACTACACTAATCCACAGTAAAATTTAACCCAGCTGCCTCAACTAGCAAAGCAATTGATAAAACTTTTGCAGTCTCTCCACATTCAAAAAGGCAATGGAAAAATACCTTTGATTTCCAAAGAATCTCTGCTCCTTGCTGACTGTGGTCTCCTACTGTCTCTTTTACTTTGGCTTGGAGATCTTCCATAATTGGGCACTGATTCAGAAGATTCTAATTTTACTTGACGATGTCTTCTGGATTTGGAAACCTAGAACCCAAACATACACATGAATGACACAAAAAGGATAAACTTCTTCAGCCAAACATTACTGTTACAGCACTTTACAAAGCAGCAAGGGCTGAAGCATCAACATTCCATATCCAGGAGGAGGATGGAGGTAGGATTCCCAAGAGTTACTGTTCTTCAGTTTTAATAGGGCAATACTTTCCTATGATTTAATGAGTGCAAAATTCAGGCAAATAAACTTGTGTTTATTTTCAAACCATTCTCTATTGCTATCAACCTACAACAAGTTGTACACCACTGTAAGCAAGCAACAGGAACACTTCTGAAAACTGCTGCACCATAAAGCCTCCTTACTGTTGTATTTTGCTTAGGTGCCTAGAAAACATTATCACTGCATATTCACAAGTCTGGACTGCTGTACACACCAGAGGTCTCTTTCATTTAATAATGCATTTTTCAGTAAGAAATTTTAAGAAACAAGCAAAGCTGTGGTATTTCTCCCAGGCCAACTATAAAAAAGACAAACCAAGAATATTTTTGAAGTAACAGATAATGAAATTATGTTTCCAGGAACTTCCAACTGACTTTAAATCCCCAAGTTCCATTTTTGCAAGCCTCTTCAGAGATTCCAGTATCTAAGCTTCAAGGAATTTGAGCAATTAAACTTACAAGCATTTTTATCCCATCTACTTAAAATTCCATCCACTTAAACAGATTGTAGACCTTAAAAGATATCTTGTATGTGAAAATCCCCCCAAGCATAGACCATATCTGCACTGTTTCCATAAACCTAATAAAGAGCTTTGGGTTTCCCTAATGTGTTAGGAAAACTGGAATGTTTAAAGGCTGGATTACAAAGTGCAATCTCAACTCTTCCTGACCAGCATTTACCTTTCTGACCTAGCATTTACCTTAAACTGGTACTTAAAACTGTTCTGTGAAAATAAATACAGGCCTATCATTAAATTTTATACCTACCTCAACAACTGCAGAGTAAGACTTGTATTTGATTCTAGCCAATGCATTTGCTCTTTCAGAACCCTGCAAAGAAACATGATCAGACAGAAAAAGTTTGCAGAATCTATTTCATATTGTAGCAGCAGTGGAATGAATTATCACATCAGACAATCACTTGAGCAGTATCTGAATACAGTTGTAATCCTGTAATTGGTTCTATAGAATTAGAATAGCAATAAACTGCTACTTAAAGGAACAAAAAAAAAGTTCTAATTTCATTAAAAAGGCAGAGCATAATTGTGGCTGCCTTCACTGTTACAATGCCCAGGAGAAAAAGAAAAAAAGAAATCAAATTTGAAACAAGCAGATAAATACAGCATGAGATAATTTTGCACCATAAAAAATGGATATTGCATTTAGCTGAAATTCCAGAAGGAACCATGTAAGAACTTGGCCAAGAAAACAGAGCTCTTTCTGCTCCTTACCTAAAAGAGACTTTCTATTACAAGCATCTAAGACCTATCACAGCAGTGAATGCTCACAGCTTAACAGAAAACAATACAATTTAAAAACAAACCCACAAAAACAAACAAGAAAAACCAATCAGTCCCACTAGCTATTTCTGAAGTGAACTCTGACACTATCAAGCCTTGACATACATTGCTTAGCTTGTGATCAGAAGTCAAAAAACTAGTAGATTTGGCCTGGGCAATGTAGCAAACAAGTGTTTTTTCTTACCTCTGATTCTACCAAAGTCTCTTCTTCCTTTTTGTTTGATATTTCATCAGTTCCCTTAGCATTTAAAAATAATTTCTGGGGAAAAAAAAATGTCTGTCATATACAAGAGAGATAAAATCCAAGAATTATGAAAAACAGAATGAAAACAGCCCAGAATTCACATCTTCCAGGGCTTACCTCTCAGCAATCACTGATGTCATTATAGAGGCAGTATCACATAGAAGGCCATGACCTTACCCCATACCATAACTCTGATTTTACTCATTGCATGTTTTAAGTAGAAGGAACTGTAACACTGAAGTCTGAGATCTACTCTATGTTCAGAGGTAATTACACTGAGAGACAGACCTTACATGCTCATACAGTCTGTTAAATTGCCACAGCATAATGGTTGAGATTACCTACCTTTCTGTTCTGCTGCCATTCCTGATGTTCCAAGGTTATGTCTTTAAGATTAACTACAAATTCATCTTTTATCAAGCTCAGTGCCTTGTCTGGCTGGGATTTGTCAGCTGAAATGGCACACTTCATTTTCTGATAGTGGTCATGAATATTCATCAGTTCCTAAAATAACAAAGGTATTTTTTTCAGGACAAGGAAAAAAAAATCCAGCAGTAAAGCAGTATTAGTTCTCAGTAAATAAAACCAGGGTTATACAAACCATTCTAAGGAGACCATGGAACTAGCAAGAATGTTAGATTCTGTTTAGATCAGTTCAGTTTTAGGGAACCTAGGAATACTGCTACCTACCACTGTCCCATTAGTCCACCAAATAAACCAAAGGAAAAAGAATATCTTGCACTATTTAAGCAAAGAAGAAAGTCTCAGTGATACTCAGGATCAGTGTTCACAGAAATCTCATTCTGATATGTTGATCTAGGTGCATCTCTTTGGAGAAAGCATTTTCCTTCCTCCTTTTGAGGAAGCAGGTCTTCTCACTCTCATTTCACAGATTACTGACTTTTGTACCACTGTAGTTAGCCTTACTGATGGTACAAACTTGTTAGTGGCAACTAGAAAAACCTCTAAGAAAAGATCTACTATTGAGTCATACTGAGCAACAGAAGAACCTGTACCTGGTCTAAATTACTCTATTAAAAAAAAAAAATGTATTAACCATTAAACAAAACCAAGTTTTAAAAGGAGAAGCAAAGGTTAGAGAAGGCTAAAAAAAAAATGCAGATATAAATTTACTGATTACCACAATTATCAAGCCTCTATCTGCAACCTGCAGACATATCAAAACAAACATGCCTCCCCTCACCTACCATTTTCCACCTTTCTCTGCCTAGGTGACAACTAACCATTTATACCATTCCCATTTACATCTTACTGAGGCAAAAATCACAAAACTCTAGAGCACATATCAGTATTGAAACAGGTAATTCAAAAACCCAAAATAAATGCTGTGTTGCTGAGCATGTGGCAAAACTGCTGACACAGACTGTCACCCTCATCTGCATTCCATAAGATGACTTACAGAGGCCAAGACCGTGCTAATTAGACAAGGTATACCTCTTGGACAATAGAAGAAGACTAAAACAAAACAAAAAAACAGTGATTAATCTGTAGTTTAAAAGTTACTGTACCTCCAAGACATCATTAGTGATGAGGCTGTTTACTCTGTTACTTGGCTCCTTAAATTCTTCTTTAAATGTGTTTCCCTGAATTTTCTTCTTAGTTCTGTAGTTTAGCTAAAGTAAGAGACAATGCTTTGTAACCAATCAGCAAACAGAATGGCACCTCCTCCTGAAAAATTCTTACTGCATATCCAATCAGCAAACAGAATGGCACCTCCTCCTGAAAAATTCTTACTGCCTATCCATTCATCAGAAGATGCTGGAAGGCATAAAACCTTCTCATCCAGAACAGCATGCAGCTTTACTGTCAAGTGCTCAGAGTCAGCACTTCTCAAAAATTACTCCCTAGTCAAGACTTAATCCAGCACTCACCCAGATTCAAGAGTGTGACATTTCCACAAATTGTAAGACATCTCAAACCTACTAAGAACATTAAGTACTGAAAAGATGTTTTCAAGTCAGAGGCACGCTACATCCAAACAGACTCTAAGCTTTACATCACGTACCTAGCTACATAAAGAAAGACATTAAGTTTCAACACAGCCTCAAAGCTAAATATGTGAGTGCTGCTGAACTGTTGAACTGTCAGCCATTGCAAGCTGAAGATATTTTAATACAAGTGGGAAGTCATTATGGGAATAACTCACCAGCTTTGGCATTGCTGTGAAATGGAATGCTCTGGCAAGTCGCAGCGTCCTAAAGATGTACGCTGCGTCATAGTGCTGGGAGTCTATCAGATCCTGCTGAAATCTCTGGATTTCAGGCCAATCCTTCAGTGAGATTCTGATCTGTAACAAAACAGTTGTATATTGTCATACTGACCTGCATATTTCAACAACTTAAAAATTAATCCAGCTGACTACTGTGATCATGTTTAGTCTGAAAAAAGAGGAGGCTCAGGGGAGACCTTATCTCTCTCTACAACTACCTGAAAGGAGGTTGTAGGGAGGTGGGAGTCAGTCTCCTCTCCTGGGTTACCAGTGATAGGAGAAGAGGAAATGGCCTCAAGTTGCACCAGAGGAGGTTTAGATTGGACATTAGGAAAAATTTCTTCCCAGAAAGAGTTGCTAGGCATTGGAACAGGCTGCCCAGGGAAGTGGTGGAGTCATTGACCCTGGAGGTGTTTAAAAAGCATATAGATGTGGTAGTTAGGGACATGGTTTAGTAGTGGCATGGTGGTGATAGGTTGGCAGTTGGACTTGATGATCTCAGAAGTCTTTTCCAATCTTAATGATTCTGTATTTCTATGTTATACTATGCACAATGCTTGGGTCTCTAGGGTGTATCATGTCACATGATCACAGAACTACAGAAAAGATCCTACTTTAACATTTGTTGCTACTAACAAAATTTCAGGTAGATAAGCTTATTATACTGTTCTGTTAAAAATTCTCACTGCAGTTGCTTTCTTTGACAGTGACATAGAATGGAAGTCCTCTTTGACATTTCCAAAAGTTAACTCTTAACATTCTGAGATGCCTGAAACAATACACACCTAGGAGAATCTCACTCACTTGATGATTGGGAAATAATACGCTACAATTTGCTGCCAGTGAAATGCTCATAAAAGCATCCCTATCTTCCTTCTTTCCCTCCTCTCCCATGTTCTCTGCCCACCTACCTAGGTTAGCTTGTTTGATAATCCCTACACTTTCTAGCAGTTGCTATATAGCAGTGGTTTTAAAATTCCTTAAATTCTTCTCCATAAAAAGTACTGACTTCTTTGAAGTTAATAGATGAGATGTAATGGCATCACTGTGGAGCACTTACACTTCAGTCTCTTATTTAAAGAATTTGGACTCAACTGTGCCTGTGCAGACAACACACATCTACTTCTTGCACTGAGTTTCCAACTTATTTATATACTGGTCTCCTGTCTGAGAAGCAGCAAGGAGGCATAGCATTGGAAATAATTCAGACAGTCTTTGTTCTGTTGAAATTCTAAGGAATAACTGGGGCTGTAACAGAGTTCTCCACAGAGCTGGTGAGAACATTCTCTGTTCCCATTTTGAAAGCTCATCTTCATTTCTGAAAAAAGAATAGCTTCCTAGACTGGCAAAGAAGACTTCAGAGAACCCAGCTACAATAAAGCAGGCATACACAAAATTTAGTCACTGCTATGCAAGTTCTTAAACGTAAAGGTGTTTGAAAGGCTACCTTTTCCAAAGGGACCATCCTCCCCTAAATATTTGTAAGAAAGTGAAATGTCCTACCCATTTATGATGACTAAGCAGACAGAGTTGTACCATATATCTTACATCCAGTATCTCCAGACAATAAAACCTCAAGAACAATTACCTTTTGTTTTGGTTGGCAAAGCTGCGTATTATAGAGCCCATACAAAAGGTACAGAGCACCAACTCGAATCTGGAAAGCGTACGGGGGCAGGAAGTACTGCTGTGCCAGTTCTAAAGTCTTCTTTGTGAGCTTATTCCTCTCCAAAGCTCTTATTCTACCACTAAGGTAAACAAAAAAGAAGCAGGTTAAAGCAAGAAAACCACAAACGTGCAGACTTTAGAAAAGACATATTGCAGAAACAAGTTTTATGCATTTAAAAACATAAAAGCATAGGGCTCAAGTTCTGGGAAGTCTTCAACGATGGTCAGACATATACTGCATATAATTCCTTGTATTAAATTAGATGTAAAGTGAAAAAAGAAATACCCTACAATCATATTTTTAATCTCATTAGCATTGCTTGAAACTCCCTAAAGCATCAGTGTGTAAATGACTGCCAAAGCACAAAATAAACTGAAATAATAACTGGTTGCCAGTACTACACAGAGACTGATGCTTCGCTGTCAATTACCTACGCACCAGGCAGGGGAACCCTTCGCAAAAGCTAGGCCTGAAGGGAAACACGATTCACCAACACTTCCTTTAACGTCTCCCACACTACCAACGGGTAAGCTCAGCAGCGGGGAGCTTTGGGAAGGGGAAGACAGCAGCTCCCCGAGGTGGGGCACGGGCAAAGCGGCGCGAAAGAGCAGCCGGGCCCGGTGCCTTTCGAACCGGTGCCGCTCAGGATGGCTGGCAGCGGGCAGGCCGCTGAGGAGGCGAGGCGGCCCAGTCCCGGTGGCGGGTGAGCCTCCTGGGACCTCTCACTCACTGGAAGATGGTGTCGAAGCGACGCTCCCGCCACAGCTCGGCGAAGCGCTCGAAGCGGATGGTGTCAGCCTCCTGGAAAGCGCCGAGGAGCTCCTCACAGTCCTCCTGCAGCCCCGGCACCAAAGTCATCATCCCGCTCCAGCCACCCCCCTGCTACGGCTCAGCACACTCCGTGCATGCGCAGCCGTCCCACAGCACCCACGGGCGCCTGCGCAGCTTCCCCGCGCATGAACACTGTTATCGGGAGGCGCCGTGTGGGAATCATTCGTTATGGGGAGAGAGTTGCTCTCCTCTCGGGATCCGTTATAGCCGTAGCAGGTTTCGGTCTCGTCTGTGGACCGAAGCTCGCTCCCTCTGCCCCTCAGGCACAGAAATTCCTTCGCCCGGCCCCGGGGCAAGGAGGGGGTTTGGGTAGAAAGGAACGGCCAGGCAGCCGCCGTCGTCGTACGACAGCCTCAGAGAGCCCGTAGGAAATGCCGGTGTGGCTTCGGCGATCGCTGCCCCTGTTCCCCCAGAGCCCCCGCCCCCCGACAGGCTCGCGAACTCCGAGGTCTTGTGAGGGTAAAGGGGAAGTGGGGGCTCGGCAGCGCCACGGTGCGTCCGCGCTTCGCGGCCGTGCAGACGTGCGGCGCCGCCACGCTCCCGGCCAGACGTGCCCCGCCAAGGGCTTCCACCTGCTTCTCTGCGCCGCCTGCAGCTCCGGCGCGGTGCACCGCGCTGCCGATGACTGGCCCGCGGGACTGCCCCTCACACCGAGCGGGGCCGGGCCGCAAGTCTCAGCGGCTGCGGGAAGCCCTGTTTCCGCCTGAGCGAGCGCGGCGAGCAAGGGGATCAGCCGGCGGCCGCCCCCTTCGAGCTCGGGCGGCGTGCCGCCCGCTCCCCGCATGCAAGGC